>JACGWL010000558.1:0-65030 GCA_034509725.1 Sesamum angolense
AAAATAAACAAGTGGTATACGTGGTTCTACTCATTTTAAGAAAATACAAAATTGTTCTACTCATTTTGAAATAGTCAAAACTAATTCTAGAGATTATGTTTCTATAGCAAAATTAGTTCCATCGTTGTAAAATTGACGAGAATAATTATTGTGTACTAAACGTGCAATTTGGGAGAGAAACAACTGCTACCATATTAGATACATATTTTAAACTATAAAATTAAAAATATATTTTTTCTCGATTACAAACATCTCATGTAATTATATCACTTATAATATTTTCTTGTTGCAACTACGCTATTGTAATAAAAATATATATCAATTTATATTTTAAACTAAATATAAAATTTGATTTGCTTGTTGATCAGAAATAAAGTTGGATATTGCTTATGTTTTCATTTTTAATTTTGTATTGATTTTCGTATGAAGCTGAGAATCTATTTAGATTATTAGTAGATGAGATTTTTATTTTATATTGAATTGTAATGTCAATCAAGAAAAATTGTATTTTTTATCCCATATGTTAGGGCCTTTTCAATTTACTCCATTTATTATGAAATTACGTCTCATAAATTGAAAATTTTCTTAATTTTTGTTCTCATGTACATTTTGATCAAATAATTAACGGGGCTGTCTTACATGCATTTTTTTTAAAATTAAAAAGACGAGAAAATATTATTATAAAAAAAATAAATCAAATAATCTAAATTATGTGAACAAAATTGCATTCAACCCAAAACATAAACAAACACACAAATCACATACAAGAACACTTGCCTCCAGGTTTAAATCCATTATCCTTCACAGTTTTGTCCAAGTCAAGAACTACCAACATACACTGCTTTCCGACAATCAAGATCACAATGCATGTCTAAGCAATTTTAACATTTTTAACCATCTTCACACTCCTACCCACACCACACCTGTTTCTTTTCACAACCATATTCGTAGAAATCGGGGGCAACAACAATTTGAAGATACACACATAAACAAATAAATATAACCACATGATCATTTGGAATATAGAGTACATCATCGATCATCAAATTACAAAAAACCACATGCATTAATTAGTCCCATAAATTTTGTTTATTTTATTTTAGTCCCATTATCTTAGCACTCACAATATTTAGTTTTACAAATTACAAAGCTTGCAACTTTAGTATCAATAAATTTTGTTAAATATTTGGCGGAGGAATCATGTGCTCTGTTAAATATTTAACAAAAATTTGTGGTTCGGACTAAACTTACAAGTTTTTCAGACTTGTGAGACTAAATCTTGTGAGTATTAAAACAGTTGGACCAAAATCTTTTTAATGAGGATAAGTTGTGGGATATAATTGTAATTTTTTCAAATTAAGAGGACGATTATCTATAAGATGAACTAAATAACTTATCTCGCTGCGTCCAAAAATCGTAGGGCAGCCATGCTTGCCAGTAATTGTACACGTCCTGAACTAAGTCTTAGTACCTGCAGCAAGTAAATTAAATGCTAATGAGCTAATGATTTGCAGCTAGCTACTGATCTGATCTCATGAATCAGCAACAACGTCAAGCAGTTTACCTTTCGTAGAGAAGTATTAGAGTGGAGTTGCGATAATCACTATTGGAATTGACACGAACTCTGAGGCCTTCGTTTCCCAAGCTTTGTTGTTCCTCTTGTATTAGCATTGCTGAGGCCACAACAGATGAGCTACATTTACACAACTCAATCATTTCAAGACTTGCAATATCTCCAAATTCAGGAGGATTGCCTCTAACTTGCTGCAGAAACTGAGACACAAGTGTTTGAAGTCGCGGAAATGTGTATAGTCGGCATGCCACTGTTCCAAAGAGCTTACTTCAATGAGTAGGTACTTTAATTTAGTGAATTCGCCTTCATTTGGTTCCCATACCGATCCGTCAAAGTCAAAATTTCTCAATTTTAGCACTTCAAGATTGGGCAACGAACCAATGACAGTCATGTTTTCCCAAGAAATTGTGCAGCCCTCGAGAGTCAGCTTTCTGAGATTTTGAGGGTAAAGCTAGTTTCAAAGGCAGATGTTTTCCAACTCCATCATCCTTCGAAATGAACTCGCACTTCAAGGTATCAAGTTTTTGTAGGTAGACGAAATTGTTGAACTCGTAAAATGACCATTCGGTGCCACTCTCATGGACGTAAGAAATTCTCAACTTTTTCAGATTTGGCATGAGTTCCAAGACCTCCTTGGTACATGGAAAATTTTTTACATCTGAAAGTGTTTGCAGGTTCTCCAGGACAACTGCATCTTTCCCTATGACTTCTGCAAGGAAAGGGTAAGGAAGGAAACCTCTCTCGACAAAAGATGCCTTAGTTGTGGCATTTTCAAAATATTCGATGGTAGATATAATATGTCTGACTTTAAGTCGACCAAATCCTTCGATAACAACTAAAGTTTGAAGATTCCAAAGTTTGCATATTGATTCGGGCAACCTGCCCTCGCCTCCAAACCAAAGTGCGATGTATCTTAAATGAACTAATTCAACTATTCCAATTGGAAGCTCATCTGTAAAGAAACATGCCTATGGGAATTCCTTAGTAGAAGAAATTTCTCCTCCTGAGCCTTTTGCACGCTCAACTCCCTCAACATATCATGGATGACTATGGATTTAATTTCACCGTTACCGTTTCTCCTCCTAACCTCCACGAGACTTCTCTTGATAAGATTACTCAGATAATCCTCTGCGAGTTCTTCGAGGCTTTTATGAGATAGTGGTTTTATGAATCCCTCGGCAACCCATAGCTTGATGAGTTGAGAGACGAAGATCTCGTAATCTTCAGGAAAAACTCCCATATACAGGAAAATGATCTTAGATGATGGGGCAAGGAGTTATAACTTAAAGATAGAATCTCCATAAACTGATCACCAGCATTTCTAGCTATTGCTGACTTTACATCTTGAGCAATGCGCTTCCAGTCTTCTTCCTTGCTGTCTTAGAGAGGAGACCACCGGTCACGACAATTGCAAGCGGAAGCCCTTTGCAATTTTCTGCAATGTTCCATCCAATTTCCTGCAATGCATAAGGGCAGTCTTCTTGTCCAAAAATCGTCTCACGTAGAAGATCCCAACTTGATTCTGGACTAAGAAGAGCCATGTGATGAATAGGGCTTCTATGGTTGGCATACATAGCCACTTCCGACTGACGAGTAGTTAAAATGACCCTGCTGCTATTATTGTCATCTGGAAAGAATCTTTTAACAACATCCCAGGCTTTGACGTCCCAAACATCATCCATCACGATGAGATACCTCCTACGCTTCAAATTTTTGTGCAGACGAACGGCTAATTCATCAACGCTCTTCTTATGCACTTGATCACCATCCTGTCTCGTGGAATTTACAAGACTCGTCAATATTTCCTGCACATGGTAGTTTTGTGATACAACTACCCAAGCACGGGTGTCAAAACGATTCTCAATAAGCGGATCATTGTAAAGATTTCTTGCGAGAGTGGTCTTGCCAATACCACCCATCCCGACTATCGAGATGATGTCGAGGTTAGACGACGATCCAGTTAACCGATCTTTAAGGTGCAACAGGTCATGGTCAAGTCCCAGCGGCCGGGCGTTATCGTTGCTGGCAACAGATCTTGATGCACCAGCAGCAACCCACAAATTCCCTGCTCCCTGATCAGCTTCTTCTTTGGTATCCTTGATCTTAGACAGTATGGAAGCAAGTTCATCTATCACCTTCTGTAAGCCTTTGACTTCATCCAGACTCATCAACGTTCCACAACTTACCGACTCCGAGAGCTCTAACTGAGTTGATATATGGGAGTCTATGATATCTTGTGCTTCAAATGATGCATCTCTGATTTGGCCTTCAAAATCCATGATGGATAAGCTACTTTTCCGTGAAGAATCAACTTCAAGAATCCCCAACAAACATCCAACTTTGTCATGGAGATCCGACAGGACGTGTTGCATAGGCTGAGGGGAGTCCTCCAATGTTCGCAAGAGTGAAACAAGAGCAGCATAATAAGCCATCTTCTCACCTCCTTCCTCCGCAACACAGACAACACAATTACACACAAAAACAAGCAGAGTAATAGGAGCTTATTGAAGGGGCTATTCTATTTATGTTCTGTAATTTCATGCCGACACATTATTAATTATTAAATGAAAGAAATAGCACCAACTTTGCATTATTTTAATAAATTTGAAAGCTGGGAATTCGGACTTCTTAGGGAAACTGTGCACGCGAATGCATTGAACATAATGAAACGTTTATGAACTAAGCACAAGTTGCTATTTGTTTAATGAAAAAGACGCGTTAATGCCGCTTACTTGTCTGGCGCTCTTCATTTTAAATAATGAGGTGCTGATATTGAAATTCACAAGAAAACAAATAGAGATGGTGAGATCAATAATTAATGATGTAAAAGTCATTAATAATTATTGTTAATTAAGCATATGATCAATCACAAGAAAACAAAGTTGCTATTTGTTTATTCTGGGGACTACCACAATATTGTAATAAAAGGTAATTTAAGAGTAGAAAACTGAAAAAAAATTCAGAAAATGATGAGTAGCAAGGCAATCCTTTTATTTCACCTTCATTACTTTCCTATTTTAATAATTGAGTTATTTACACATTTTACTATATTTCATAAGGCTTAGTTTAGTTGATAAATTTGAGATCTCGTGACCAAGGGTTCTAATTATTTTAATATAATAGATAGGGTAAATTACAACGACATCTTTTGAGATTGACATTATTATTAACATTCATTCGTTATTTGAAAATTATAAATACCCTTTCTGATTTTAATGATTGTCTAACAATTAGCCCAATCCTTTGGTTTCTATTAGATTTTTATCCACTTTTTGTGATGTTCTGACCAAAATGCTTTTATGGATAAGAACTATAGTTTTATTTATTTTTTATGAATTAAGTGGATAATTTTTTTTTATAATTTTTCAAACTTTTCATCCACTCCATCCCATTTTTTTTAATAAAAATATTATAAGAGTAAAATTGACAATTTTATATCTCCATCTAAATATTATATAATTTCATTAAATATCAGAAGATATTTATAAATTTTTAAATAAAAGATATTTATAGTGATAACAAACCCATAGATATCTCTCTCTATATATACAATCAATTATTTGGAGCGGGATTTATTAATTTAGGCAAGTAGTATTTGTTTAACTGAATTCGCCTTAGTGCCACTTAGATGTTTGGCACTCTTCAAGCTCGCGTTGGTGCCACTTAGTCGTTTGAAGGTATATTGTCCGTTCTCACTTCACATGAGAGTTTTACGGGTTTGTTTTAAAAAAAAAAACTTTATTAACGGGGGAAGGTTTTGAAATTTATAAACCACTCAAATTTCTTATCTACAACTAATGTGGGACATGTTGCCTACGTAAAAGCATAGTGACATAATGTTTGAAAATCAGGAAAAAAAAATAAAAGTGATATATGATTAACTTATTTATTTAGAAAGGGCTAACCCATTACACCGCCAATACCGATGTAGAAATAATAATTATTAATTAAGCAAATTGCTATTTGTTAATTAAAATTTAAAACTCTAGTTAATGCAGCATGTAACTTGTCTGGCATTCTTCAGGTTATCTAGCTACTGGAACTATTATTCGTCTTTTAATTATAGGATTAAATGCAGTTAATTTATATAATATGAGAAACGAATAAAAAATTCTCTATTAAAAAAATAATAAATTATTCCCTTATTATTTTTTAAACAGAGCAAAAAACCTCTCTATGGACAATGGTGCTATACACATGTAAAATATTATTATATGTAGATATTTATTAACATATAATATTATATTATTTATAATATATAAATATATTTGATGCTCATAGAAATAAGTTGTTCCAAAAAAATCCAAGTAATCCAAAAAAATAAAAAAGATCACAAGAGCCCTAACAAATACAAGACATAAGGTGCCTCCAGGAAGCCCCGTCGGATAAGGGCCTACAATATTCCCATGAAGCCCAATCCTGGTAGACCCCTAGGGAGTTTGGCAGGAAGTACCTCTAGAAAATAATTGGTCAAAGTACACTCATATCAACAAATTCGGTGAATTTTAACTAATGGAGAGATTTATTTATTAGGCGAAAGTGAACCTCAAAAGTGCTCAATATAGTTTTCAAAATCACAGTAAATCTATGTGTAATTACATAAAACTCCATGAAATGGGAGTGTAATTATCCCTCAATTTAACTGTGGGGTTAAACTCATTTAAGATCCATCACCAACTTATATAGTACCCATCCCAATCCACTTAAAATTCATCTTCAATCAATAGAGAACCCATAACCGACCCATATAAAATCCATAATGAACTCATAATTATAATTTATACTAATATCTTTCATCAATTCTACTATATTACTAAAATAATTTTTGATAAATTAATAGAAAATTAAACACGATAAACCCATTTAAGATTCATTAGATCCCATAGACCCATAATCTATTTATAGTTATTTACATAAAATTATATTTAATCCATATTAAAAATTTTTAAACCCAACCCAAAATTACGTGAGTTTGATTGAAACCATGGTTTTTTCACCCATATTGCCACCCCTAATTATTTGTAATTAGTGAAATAAATATAAGTAAGGGTATCTCGTCACCTTATATTTGTCTGCCAAATATAGTTGTTCTAAGGCCTTGAATATTAATTAATAATACAGATTAATATAGTAATACTATAATTATTTGTTTTGATTTTGGATTATTGATATTAATTTATAAAAGTCATTTAGTCAGACTCCTAGCATAGCAATGTTAATTACTATGTCCTGACTTATGATGATTCAGTTTCAAATATAATATGATGGTATTCTTCATTTAAAAAAAATTATTGTACCAATATTATCATTTTTGTCAGAAAATTAAATATTCGCAATTTATTCATTTATTTTTGTAAAAAAAATATTAAAGGGAATTATTTGTCTAGATTATGTGTAATCACAAGGGTTTATTCAGCTAAAAATTAATCAAATATTTTTAAAGCATAATTAAAGTATTGAGTGATCAGCATTAAATTTTCATGAAGAAATATTAAGTACTTGATTTTATAAAATATAGGGTAAAATTATCATTTTACAAGACCTTATAGACGACATTTCAATAGCATTTTACTCCATATTTCTTTCTTCTTACGGTCTTCCTTCTTTCACATTCCCTCGCACCACATCTGTTTTTTTTCACAAACATATTTACAGAAATAGCATACAACAACAATTAGTATATACATACATAAACAAATAAATATAACCACAGGGAAAATTGCACTTTTGGTCCCACAGGATAGGTACTATTGCAATTTTGGTCCCATACGTTATGAGCTCAGCACTTTTGATCCCACAGAAAGAAAAAGTGTTGCACTTTTGGTCCCAACTCCGTTTAAACCGTTAAGTGGGGATGGAAAACCACTTTTAGAAGGTCCAAGGTGGTTTTTTATGATTTGAAAACCACTAGGCTTTTTTGAGGGAAATATATTGATTTTGTTGTATTTTTCATGCATTTCACTATAAAATGACAAAATTTTCCCACTAAAATTTGCAACAAATTAAGCTACACATTTATAATAGATAAAAAAAATATCTTTGCAAAAAAATAAATTGCGCACTTATGATAGATAAAATAATATTATTATGAATGAAATATTAAATTATGTGATTGCAAAATTAAAATGACCTCAAAAAAATTAAAGCATTGCAAAATTAAAAGCAAAAAATGAACTGACTATATTTACGCCAAAATTCACTGGTTGCACTATACAAATTTTCTCCGTGCCAACTATGCACAAATATGCAATTTACATTCGAAAAGAATTGCCAATATTTGCAATTGCCAAAGAAAAAAAATTGTAGATTTGCCCAAAAACTAATTATAGAACCAAATTCAAGTAAATGCACTTGGTTACACTGCAAAAAAATTCCAACTAAAAATTTGTCATGGTGACAAACCTTTTTGGCAGGGATAAAACATGATTAAATCAGTATAGTGCTAACAGTGAATTTTGGCATCAATGCAATCAGTTCATTTTTTACTTTTAATTTTGCAGTACTTTTATTTTTTTTTCAAGGTCATTTTAATTTTGCAATCACATAATTTAATATTTCATTCATAATAATATTTTTTCTATCATAAGTGTGCAACTTATTTTTTTTCAAATATAATTTTTTTATTTATTATAACTGTGTAGCTTAATTTTTTGCAAATTTTAATGGGAAAATTTTATCATTTTAAAGTGAAATGCATGAAAAATGCAACAAAATCAATATAATTCCCTCAAAAAAGCCTAGTGGTTTTCAAACCATAAAAAACCACCTTGGACCTTTTAAAAGTGGTTTTCCATCCTCACTTAACGGTTTAAACGGAGTTGGGACCAAAAGTGCAACACTTTTTCTTTCTGTGGGACCAAAAGTGCTGAGCTCATAACGTATGGGACCAAAATTGCAATAGTACCTATCCTGTGAGACCAAAAGTGCAATCATTTAGAATACAGAGTACATCATCGATCATCAAATTATAAAAAAACCACATGCATTATTATTGCAACCTAAGAATATCAACCTGCATCAAAAACACTTTATACAACAAATTTGGTTTTCAAAGTCCACAAAAAACTGCTATCTACGCATACGTATGATGATGATTTGTAGAGCATTGAAATTAAGAGGGAAAATTGCAACTTACATTCCAAACACTTATACGTTTTTTTTGTTTTCGTGATTTTAGTCCGATTGTCTTAGCACTCACTAAATTTAGTTTTATAAATTACAAAAACTTGTAATTTTATTCTCAATCATAAATTACGTTAAATATTTGGCAGAGGAATCACGTGCTCTGTTAAATATTTAACAAAATTTGTGGTTGAGACTAAATTACAAGTTTTTGTGACTTGTGGAACTAAATTCAGTGAGTATTAAAACAAATGGACCAAAATTCTTTCAATGAGGATAAATCGTGGGACGTAAGTTGCAATTTTCCCAAATTAAGAGGAAGAGGTATAAGATGAATTAAGAAACTTGTCTCGTTGCTTTTATAAATAGATGGGCAGCCATTCTTACCATGAAAAATGCACGTTCTGATCTAACGCTTTGTACCTGCAGCAAGTAAATTAAATGTTAATGAGCTGATGATTTGCAACTAGCTACTGATCTGATCTCATGAATCAGCAATTACTTGAAGCAGTTTACCTTTCGTAGAGAGGTCTTAAACTCGGAGTTCAAATAATCACTGGGGGAATTCACAAGAACTCTAAGGCCTTCGTTTCCCAAGCTTTGTTGATCCTCTTGTATTAGCATTGCTGAGTCCACAACAGACGTGCTACATTTATATAGCTCAATCATTTCAAGACTTGCAATATCTCCAAATTCAGGAGGGATTGCCTCTAACATGCTGCAGAAACTGAGACACAAGTGTTGAAGTCGCGGGAAATGTGTATAGTCGGCATGCCACTGTTCCAAAGAGCTAATATGAATGAGTAGGTACTTTAATTTAGTGAATTCGCCTTCATTTGGTTCCCATACCGATCCTCAAAGTCACTTCAAGCACTTGGGCAACGAACCAATGACAGTCATGTTTTCCCAAGAAATTGTGCAGCCCTGGAGGGTCAGCTTTCTGAGATTTTGAGGTAAAGCTAGTTTCAAAGGCAGATGTTTTCCAACTCCATCATCCTTCGAAATGAACTCGCACTTCAAGGTATCAAGTTTTTGTAGGTAGACGAAATTGTTGAACTCGTAAAATGACCATTCGGTGCCACTCTCACGGACGTATGAAATTCCCAACTTTTTCAGATTTGGCATGAGTTCCAAGACCTCCTTGGTACATGGAAAATTTTTTACATCTGAAAGTGTTTGCAGGTTCTCCAGGACAACTGCATCTTTCCCTATGACTTCTGCAAGGAAAGGGTAAGGAAAGAAACCTCTCTCGAACAAAAGATGCCTTAGTTGTGGCATTTTCCAAATATTCAATGGTAGATATAATATGTCTGACTTTAAGTCTTCCAAATCCCTTCGATAAGCAACTAGAGTTTGAAGATTCCAAAGTTTGCATATTGATTCGGGCAACCTGCCCTCGCCTCCAAAGCAAAGTGCGATGTATCTTAAATGAACTAACTCAACTAGTCCAATTGGAAACTCATCGAACGTTATTGTTAGTGCATCCAATACCTTGAGCAGTCTAAAACTCATAATAAATGGTACTACCCGAAAACTGGAGTGAGAATGACGAAAACAAAGCAAAGAATGTAGATAAGAGTCATGAACAACTGTATAGACATCATTATCATGAGCAACTGTAAGGTCATCAAGATCTGAAGTATCGAAATCATGAATACTCACTCGCCGTTGATTATTTCTGCCTTGTGGAGAAACATGCCTATGGGAATTCCTTAGTAGAAGAAATTTCTCCTCCTGAGCCTTTTGCACGCTCAACTCCCTCAACATATCATGGATGACTATGGATTTAATTTCACCGTTACCGTTTCTCCTCCTAACCTCCACGAGACTTCTCTTGATAAGATTACTCAGATAATCCTCTGCGAGTTCTTCGAGGCTTTTATGAGATAGTGGTTTTATGAATCCCTCGGCAACCCATAGCTTGATGAGTTGAGAGACGAAGATCTCGTAATCTTCAGGAAAAACTCCCATATACAGGAAACATGATCTTAGATGATGGGGCAAGGAGTTATAACTTAAAGATAGAATCTCCATAAACTGATCACCAGCATTTCTAGCTATTGCTGACTTTACATCTTGAGCAATGCGCTTCCAGTCTTCTTCCTTGCTGTCTTTAGAGAGGAGACCACCGGTCACGACAATTGCAAGCGGAAGCCCTTTGCAATTTTCTGCAATGTTCCATCCAATTTCCTGCAATGCATAAGGGCAGTCTTCTTGTCCAAAAATCGTCTCACGTAGAAGATCCCAACTTGATTTTGGACTAAGAAGAGCCATGTGATGAATAGGGCTTCTATGGTTGGCATACATAGCCACTTCCGACTGACGAGTAGTTAAAATGACCCTGCTGCTATTATTGTCATCTGGAAAGAATCTCTTGACTTCATCCCAGGCTTTGACATCCCAAACATCATCCATCACGATGAGATACCTCCAACCCTTCAAATTTTTGTGTAGACGGACAGCTAATTCGTCAGCGCTCTTCTTATGTACTTCGCCACCCTCCCGTCTCGTGGAATTTACGAGAATCGTCAATATTTCCTGCACGTTGTAGTTCTGTGATACAACTACCCAAGCACGGGTGTCGAAACGATCCTCAATAAGTGGATCATTGTAAAGATTTCTGGCGAGAGTGGTCTTGCCAATACCACCCATCCCGACTATGGAGATGATGTCGAGGTTAGAAGACGATCCAGTTAGACGATCTTTAAGGTGGAACAGGTCTTGGTCAAGTCCCACCGGCGCGCTTTCGTTACCAGCAACAGATCTTGATGCACCAGCAACCCACAAATTCCCTGCTCCCGGAGCTTCTTCTTTCCCATCCTTGATCTTAGACATTGCTTCCAGTATTAAATCAAGTTCACGTATCACCCTTTTTAAACCTTTGACTTCCAGATTCATACCTTGATAAATAGAATCCGTCCATGTTTCACATAGATGGATGGCAGGAAACATATGCTGCAGAGCCGAAATGATGTCCCAGAAACAACTACAAACTCCACTACTTACAGATTTGGAGAGCTCTTGTTGATCAGTTGAAATATGGGATTCTATGATATCTTGTGCTTCAAATGATGCATCTCTGGTTCGGCCTTCAAAATCCATGATGGATAAGCTACTTTTCCGTGAAGAATCAACTTCAAGAATCCCCAACAAACATCCAACTTTGTGATGGAGATCCGACAGGATGTGTTGCATAGGTTGAGGGGAGTCCTCCAATGTTCGCAAGAGTGAAACAAGAGCAGCATAATAAGCCATCTTCTCGCCTCCTTCCTCCGCAACACAGACAACACAATTACACACAAAAACTAGCAGAGTAATAGGACCTTATTGAAGGGGCTATTCTATTGATGTTCTCTAATTTCATTCCGACACATTATTAATTATTAAATGAAAGAAATAGCACCAACTTTGCATTATTTTAATAAACTTGAAAGCTGGGAATTCGGGCTTATTAGGGAAACTGTGCACGCCAATGCATTGAATATAATGAAACGTTTATGAAGTAAGCACAAGTTGCTATTTGTTTAATGAAAAAGTCGCGTTAATGCCGCTTACTTGTCTGGCGCTCTTCAAGTTAATTAACGAGGTGCTGATATTTCAAAAGGGAAAAATGCAATATACCCCCTATGTTATAGAAAATGAGCAATTTACCTAACTATAAAAAAAAAAAAACAACAATTTACTCTCCTGTATTTTAAAAAATAGAGCAAAATACCCCCTTCGATCCAGTGGTGCATTACACGCGCCCCGCGTGCATCTGAGCATATTTTTTTATTAATAAAATATTATTTTATTTACATATATTTAATTATACATTAATATATATATATATATATTTATATAAATAATATTTATTATACTAATAATATGCTTTCTTCTTTGTCTCAAACCAGGGATGCCGACGCCGACGCCGACCGGCAGCTACCATCTCCCTCCCCTCATGAGATCGCCGTCGCCAACCCTAGCCCCTGCCCCTCGCGCGATCGCCGTCGCTGACCCCAGCCCCCCCCCCCTTCGCGCTGCCACATTCCGGCCGCCTCCCCCTTCCTCTTCTCCGTCACGACCCCTCCCATCGTCCTCGTGCCGCCGCCACCTCTTCCTTCCTATGGTCGCAGCCACCCCCCCTCCCGTTCCCAAATCTGGCCTCCCTTCCGCGCCCAGATCTGCAGATTTGCCCTCCTCCTCCTCCCTCCCCATCTCTCCCCCCTGGTCGCGCCTCCTCCCCTCCGCTCAGTTCCGCCTGCTCCTCCTCCCTCCCCCTCGCGCGCCTGTCACCATCCATCTCCTCCGCCGACCGTCTTCTCAACCCAGATCTGTCCCCTCCCCCCCATCCCCCGGCGGCCACCGCAACGCCGACATCTTTCTCTTTCGGGAAAATTGCACTTTTAGTCCCACCGGATATGTACTGTTGCAATTTTGGTCCCACACGTTACGAGCTCAGCACTTTTGGTCCCACAGAAAGAAAAAGTATTGCACTTTTGGTCCCAATCCCATTAAAACCGTTAAATATGGACGGAAAACCACTTTTGAAATGTCAAAAGTGGTTTTTTATGATTTGAAAACCACTAGGCTTTTTGGAGGGAATCAAAACTGATTTTGTTGTATTTTTTTATGTATTTCACTATAAAATGACAAACTTTTCCACTAAAATTAGCAAAAAAATAAGCTGCACAATTATAAGTAAAAAAAAATACCTCTGTCAAAAAATAAGTTGCACACTTACGATATATAAAACAATATTATTATGAATAAAATATTAAATTATGTGATTGCAAAATTAAAATGACATAAAAAAAGCACTGCAAGTTAAAAGTAAAAAATAAACTAATTGCATTTACGTCAAAATTCACTGTTTGCAATATACAGATTTAGCCTGTTTTTCTCCCTGCCAACTATACACAGATATGCAATTTACATCCCAAAATAATTATCAATATTTGCAATTGCCAAAACCCTGTTTTTCTCCTTGCCAGCTATACAGAGATATGCAATTTACATCCAAAAGAACTGTCAATGTTTGCAATTGCCAAAATCCTATTTTTCTCCCTGCCAACTATGCACACTATGCACAGATATACAATTTGCATCCCAAAAGAATTGCCAATGTTTGCAATTGCCAAAAAAATTATAAATTTACCCCAAAACTAATTACAGAACCAAACACTGCCAAAATATTCGAACTAAAAAATCAAGTGTTTGGTTTCTTTTTCTTGGTTGCATGAATTGCAGCTGGAAGGTTTGTCATGGTGACAAACCTTTTTCCTCCTTTTGTTAGAAAAGGTACTTGA
This sequence comes from Sesamum angolense, assembly GCA_034509725.1. Taxonomy (NCBI): domain Eukaryota; kingdom Viridiplantae; phylum Streptophyta; class Magnoliopsida; order Lamiales; family Pedaliaceae; genus Sesamum; species Sesamum angolense. The sequence continues at coordinate 13,984 of JACGWL010000558.1, forward strand.
CTCCCACTCCCTGATGCTTCATAACATTGGAATATTGTGAGAAAATATGCCTAAGCGGGTGAGATACCTGCACATAAAGAAAAAATGTCATCTAAAATGTCATAAACTAAATCCAACGTTTTAAAATTAAGAGATTACCTGTTCTTCCATAACATTAACTTCTTGACTTTGGATTTCTTGTGTAGGGGGTTGGCTTCCAACCTGAAATATCCAAGAATCTCAATTAGTTTTTGAACTTTAAGAAATAAATGAGTAAACTAAATCCAACGTTTTAAAATTAAGAGATTACCTGTTCTTCCATAACATTAACTTCTTGACTTTGGATTCCTTGTGTAGGGGGCTGGCTTCCAACCTGAAATATCCAAGAATCTCAATTAGTTTTTGAACTTTAAGAAATAAATGAGTTAAGAAGAATGATACTTACAGATATAAACTCCTGACTTTGCAATATGGGAGTTGAAATGGTCCTTTTCCTGGCCTAAAAAAACAAAATATGATAAATTACATTCAGTTTTAAGTAAAACATGACATTAGAAGCATAAAACAATTGAAATATATACTTAGTTAGTCTTTTCTGGGGCTGATTTTGTCCATCTTCCTTCTTCTTGTCACAACCCTTTTGGTTATGGCCAGTACCTCCACAGTAGTGGCACTTCACTTTAAAAGATTGTCTCTTGAGCTTGATTGGCTTTTTCTGGCCTCTTTTGCTACTTCTCCTCTGTTTGTTAGGTATTTCATCGGGCTCCATTCTCCTAGCTCTTGATGGTCTACCTGCTTTTCTCCCAAAATTTGGTGGAAGAGGAGGAATATTTCCTGTTTGAGCCCATAACTTAGGGCCATTTACAGGCATGATTGCATACCGGTACACTTTTTTAAAAGTTTGCACACTGTAGCATGGATTAACAAAATCCTCTGGATCAAGGACTTGACTGCATATTGCACTCATGGCATGATTACATGGAATGCCGGTCAAATCCCATTTCCTGCAACTACATGAAAATTTCTGCAAATTGACCACATACCTTGCCCCATCATAACAAGATATTTCATAGTTATATTGGTCTGACTTTATGGGAATGCAATCAGCTGCTTTGTCCATATTTTTGTCAAGTATTTTTCTTATCTTTGGACAGATTTTTTTGTCAGACCACTTTTTCTCAGCCCTGTCTCTATTTTCTGTCAGTCTCAACATGATAAATTCCCTAATCCACTCAAGCATTGTTAAAAATGGTTTCTCCCTTGCTTCTAGGATGCAACTGTTGAAGGACTCACAAACATTGTTCAATAATATGTCACATTTGGGAAATGTATTGAAAAAAGCCCTGCTCCAATGAACTGGAGGCTTGTCACTTAACCAATCAACCACCATTTCATTTAGTTTATCATTTCCTCCATTCTAACCTTAAATTCAGATTCTGTAGTAGCCCTGGCAACATTCCATAATGCAGATTTATATGCCAGACCTTTAAAGCCTGCTGTTTTCATGTTTCCATGCAAATGCCGCACACAATATCTTTTGTCTGAACCTGGAAATACTGACTCAAATGCAGGTATTAACCCTTTTTGCTTATCACTTATAAAAGTGTAAGCATCTTCCCCTTACCATGTTCAAATCAGATTTTAACAACCCCAGAAACCACTCCCATGCTTCCCTTGTTTCCCCAGATACAATTGCATATGCCAAAGGGTATAAATTATTGTTTGGATCAATTGACACTGCAGTTAACAATACCCACCATGTGGCCCCTTCAAGTGACAACCATCAACTCCTATAATTGGTCTACACCCTGACAGAAACCCCACCCTCAATGCATCAAACATCACATAAAACTTAGCAAACTTTTTGTTAACATTTCCATCATCAGAATCTGTCATCATCATGATCACATTAGACCTGGGGTTACTTTTCCTTAATTCTTCAGCATAATCCCATAGAAGGGCAAATTGATCATCAGCTGCACCATCTATAGCATTTAATGCCTTTCTTTTAGCTCTGTATGCTTGGTACTTTGAGACATTACACCTAATGTCTTTTATTACATCTTTCCTGAACCCCTTAACAGCTCTATTAGGATCAGTTCTGAATGAATCTTCATATTTTTTTGACAGCCATCCACTATTCACATTTTTCACATTGAAAGATCTTGCACATGTATGCACAGAATTATACTCTCTTATCTGAAATGTGGTTTCACCTATCACTTTCAAAACATTTATCCTCCACTCACATCCTTCCCCATCACATCTGGCATATATTCTCCTACTATCATTTTTTGTAATTTTCAGGCTTCTTTTTGTTTTAACAGCATGCCCGTACACAGCATCTTTAAAATCAGATTTTGAACTGAAACTCATCCCAATTTCAAAATTGGGATCATATTTTTCAGATGCATTAAACACTGCTTTGCAATCACCCTCTTCATTTTCATACTCACTTTCAAAATCATCCCCACTTCCTATAATATCCTCATCTGATATAAATTCAAAACTAGATGAGGCATCCCCAGCCACCCCCCTCTATTTTCAGCATCATCATCAACTATCTCAATCTCCCTGTTACCCTTCCCATACCTCACTGCATCTGCCACATCACCCTCCCCACCCCATTGTCACCCCCTTCACCTCCCACCCCCCACCATCCCCACCCCTAACTGCATCACCCTCAGCACCCTCAGCCACAATATCCAATATTTTAAATATTGTTTCCCAATCATTAGCCTCAAATATTTCCATTTCTTTTTCATTTTCAGCAGGAGGTTCATTGGGACCAAAATCAAATTCTGGGGTGTCTTGTATTGCATCTAAGTACAATACAATTTCCCTATTGATTTGGTATGTACCACAAAGCTGCAAAATGTCAGTTTGATACAAAATTTGAATGAACTTATTACATGTTTTATCAATTCTGTAGTACTTTTTGTCACCCAAATAACCTATTGCTTCACATAATTTATTTAAAATTGAGATTGATAACTCAGATGCATCCACATAATCAAATACCCTTACAGACCCTCTTACATACTCAGGAACTGGAGTATGTACTAGTTCCCCCCCGTTATGTATTCTTAAAGTTACATAATGATCATTAACAGCTGCAACAAACCAACAAAGAAACCAAAAAAAAAAAAAAAAAACATCAGAACCCCAATATAGAAACCAACAATACAACAATATTTTATTTTACATAACCAACATACAAAACAATACAACAACCACTAATTAAAGTGAAGTCGCGTCACTGATATTTTGGGTTGTAACCTTTGGACAATTTTATAGATGTGTTGTAATATATGATCCCTGTTTTTCCATGGGTTATCAACATTGCAAAGATACCAAATACCATCATCTAAATCTACCTTCCTACAAACTAAAGCACGCGAGGATAGAGATAGTGGATTCCATTTGTTCTCAGGCATATAATTTTATAGCTGGAAAACTGCTGATATCTCATTGTTGTCTTTTGTATTAAGTGTTAACATGATAAGATTTCTTGTACTAAATTGTGGGCTAACATCAGACATTCAGTTTTACATCATTCTCTTTGCAATTGATCTTTACCTATAACTTTGTCAGAGACTTTTTTGTGAAATCATTTGTCACATTTCTAGTCATTTTCTGAACCAGGGCCTAGGTAATCTCCATCGTGCTTCACAGAGCACAAAATATGTAACAAAAAAAAAAAATATATATATATATATATATATATATATTTATCGTGCTTCACACAACACCAAAAACAAAACAAAAACGAAATAAATATATAACAAAATCCAAACCCTAAACAATATTTACAACTCACCGTATTGCAAAGGCGGGAGGTGGTTAAGGCGTCTACTCCTCAAAGCCATGGCCACGAACCACCAGTGTCCTTCGGTATCCTTTAGCAACTCAATACTTCAGTTTCAACCGATTAGTTTATGAGAATTGGAAGATTTTTTGGAGAATTTTGGAGAGAAGAAAGTTAGGGTTTTTTCAATTTGGGGGAGAAGAAGAGAACGACGAGAGAGAGAGAGAGAGAAAGAGAATGACTGACAATTTTTTTTTTTTTTCTAACTTTTGTGTTGACTTCTTCCCACGTGAGAGGCATGTGAGTGGTTTCAAAACCACTTCCGTTAATTAACCCCTGGTTTCCGTCTGATTCTTAACCGCCGTTAGCACTTGGGACCAAAAGTGCAGTAATTTTCGGTCCTATGGGACTAAAAGTGCTGAGGTTGTAAATTATGGGACAAAATATGCAACACCCTATGTCCTATGGGACCAAAATTGCAATTTTCCCTTCTCTTTCTTTATATATAGACTTTATATATAATAATATAAATACGTATATATATATATAATAATTGTTAATACAAAAGTATAAATATATATCAAAACTAATTATATATAATATATTATTTTTATTTTATACTTATTTAAATTTAAATCATTGATTTGAAATGAATAAAATCTACACCGTTGATTTAGTAGTTAAATTTGAACCTTAAATTGATCGAACATCCAACGGTTGTCAAATAAGGATATAAATAATATTTTAAATTTTAAATTAAAAAAATTAAAAATGACTCGTGTGTTTCACGAAACACGTTGGGGGGGGGGGGGTAAATTACACTATTTCTAATGACATAGGGGGGTATATTGTTATTTTATTTTTCTACAGGGGGTAAATTACTCATTTTCCTTAACACAGGGGGCAAATTGCATCTAACCCTATTTGAAAATACACAAGAAAATAAATTGAGATGAGATCCATAATTAATGACGTAGAAATCAAGGGTAAACATCCCTTTTGGTCCTTCAATTATATCATTTATCTAAATTTGATCCCTCATGTTTCTTTTTCATTAGAGTTAGTCCCTCAAGTTTATAGATTTTAGGGATAATTACATTCTCCTCCTCTAAGGTATGGTGTAATTATACCTAAACCCTTTGTGGTTTGAGAAATTACATTTAGCAACTCTGAGATTTGCTTCCGTCTAACAAATAAGTTTATCTTTAGTCAAAATTCACTAAATTATTGATATTAATAAAAAAACTAATGAAAATTGATATTTACCTTCAATTGATCTAGCATGTATCCTCAAGGTTTGTTTATATCTAACAAATAAATTCTTTCGTTAGTCAAAATTTCGCAAATTTGCTGATATTGACAAAAAAAGTCAAAAAAAAAATCTATATGCACCCCAAATTAACTTATTATTGATTTATTGCAGGTCATATAAGTCTTTTTATGACCAAATTACCCTCATACGTCTCATGCGTTAATGTATGTGAGGAGGTATATCTTCACCGTTATAAGGGTGGTTTAGATAGAAAAAATTTGTTTGACCTGCAATAAGTCTTCCCAAACTACATGAGGTCCAGGTATAATTACACCATACCTCAGGGGAGAGCAGTGTAATTATCCCTAAATTTTATCAATTTTTTGTCTGTTCCTTTATCTAATCGTTAAAACTAACGGATTTGTTGAAAAATAAAAAATAAAAAACTGGTTCTACCGCCAAAAGGGACTTTTTGGAAGAATTCAATGTTTTTACCACTCTACCAACTGCACCACTTATTTATTTTTCTAAATCAAATATTACTTAAAACGAATAACTAAGAATTAACTTATTAACCCTCAGATATTCAGCCACAATTAAATGGGCAAATTTCTACAACCTAAATCTGAGCAGTGACATCACATTTATGTATTTGTTTATGGCTTTTATGTCTTTTTTCAATGTACTTTTATATGTTGTGATTTATGATATTTGTTTGGTGTTCGTGTTATTTAGGTTGGTTATATTTTAATATTTGTTATCAGAATATGTAGGATAACAATGATTGATGTTGGTTGATTTTGAAATTTTTCAACATGATATTGAGATGTTTTCAATGTATTTTTATTTTACAGTTATGTATATGTAATATTTTATTTATCAAAATAATTAAGTAGTGCACTTGGTGGAGCGGTAAAGGCCTTGAATTCTTTAACATGCAAGGACTCGATTTGGAGTCCTTTTGGCCGTAGAAATAATTTTTCAAGTAAGTAACATTTTATTTAAAAAAATAAACAAGTGGTATACGTGGTTCTACTCATTTAAGAAAATACACAAAATTGTTCTACTCATTTTGAAATAGTCAAAACTAATTCTAGAGGTTATGTTTCTATAGCAAAATTAGTTCCATCGTTGTAAAATTGACGAGAATAATTATTGTGTACTAAACGTGGCAAATTTGGGAGAGAAACAACTGCTACCATATTAGATACATATTTTAAACTATAAAATTAAAAATATATTTTTTCTCGATTACAAACATCTCATGTAATTATATCACTTATAATATTTTTTTGTTGCAACTACGCTATTGTAATAAAAAAATATATATCAATTTATATTTTAAACTAAATATAAAAATTGATTTGCTTGTCGAGAATCAGAAATAAAGTTGGATATTGCTTATGTTTTCATTTTTAATTTTGTATTGATTTTCGTATGAAGCTGAGAATCTATTTAGATTATTAGTAGATAAGATTTTATTTTATATTGAATTGTAATGTCAAATCAAGAAAAAATTGTATTTTTTATCCCATATGTTAGGGCCTTTTTCAATTTACTCCCATTTGTTATGATTTTTTAACATTACGTCTCATAAATTGAAAATTTTCTTAATTTTTGTTCTCATGTACATTTTTGATCAAATAATTAACGGGGCTGTCTTACATGCATTTTTTTTAAATTAAAAAGACGAGAAAATATTATTATAAAAAATAAATCAAATAATCTAAATTATGTGAACAAAATTGCATTCAACCCAAAACATAAACAAACACACAAATCACATACAAGAACACTTGCCTCCAGGTTTAAATCCCATTATCCTTCACAGTTTTGTCCCAAGTCAAGAACTACCAACATACACTTGCTTTCCGACAATCAAGATCACAATGCATGTCTAAGCAATTTTAACCATCTTCACACTCCTACTCACACCACACCTGTTTCTTTTCACAACCATATTCGTAGAAATCGGGGGCAACAACAACTTGTATATACACACATAAACAAATAAATATAACCACATGATCATTTGGAATATAGATTACATCATCGATCATCAAATTACAAAAAACCACATGTATTAATTAGTCCCATAAATTTTGTTTTATTTTATTTTAGTCCCATTATCTTAGCACTCACAATATTTAGTTTTACAAATTACAAAAGCTTGCAACTTTAGTATCAACCATAAATTTTGTTAAATATTTGGCGGAGGAATCATGTGCTCTGTTAAATATTTAACAAAAATTTGTGGTTCGGACTAAACTTACAAGTTTTTCAGACTTGTGAGACTAAATCTTGTGAGTATTAAAACAGTTGGAGCAAAATCTTTTTAATGAGGATAAGTTGGGGGATATAAATTATAATTTTTTCAAATTAAGAGGACGATTATCTATAAGATGAACTAATAAACTTATCTCTTTGCGTCCAAAAATCGTAGTGCAGCCATGCCTGCCAGTAATTGTACAGGTCCTGAATTAAGTCTTAGTGCCTGCAGCAAGTAAATTAAATGCTAATGAGCTAATGATTTGCAGCTAGCTACTGATCTGATCTCATGAATCAGCAACTACTTCAAGCAGTTTACCTTTCGTAGAGAAGTATTAGAGTGGGAGTTGAGATAATCACTCTTGGAATTGACACGAACTCTGAGGCCTTCGTTTCCCAAGCTTTGTTGTTCCTCTTGTATTAGCAATGCTGAGGCCACAACAGATGAGCTACATTTATACAACTCAATCATTTCAAGACTTGCAATATCTCCAAATTCAGGAGGGATTGCCTCTAATTTGTTGCAGAAACTGAGACACAAGTGTTGAAGTCGTGGGAAATGTGTATAGTCGGCATGCCACTGTTCCAAAGAGTTATTACGAATGAGTAGGTACTTTAATTTAGTGAATTCGCCTTCATTTGGTTCCCATACCGATCCCTCAAAGTCAAAATCTCTCAATTTTAGCACTTCAAGATTGGGCAACGAACCAATGACAGTCATGTTTTCCCAAGAAATTATGCAGCCCTGGAGAGTCAGCTTTCTGAGATTTTGAGGTAAAGCTAGTTTCAAAGGCAGATGTTTTCCAACTCCATCATCCCTCGAAATGAACTCGCACTTCAAGGTATCAAGTTTTTGTAGGTAGACGAAATTGTTGAACTCGTAAAATGACCATTCGGTGCTACTCTCATGGACGTATGAAATTCTCAACTTTTTCAGATTTGGCATGAGTTCCAAGACCTCCTTGGTACATGGAAAATTTTTTACATCTGCAAGTGTTTGCAGGTTCTCCAGGACAACTGCATCTTTCCCTATGACTTCTGCAAGGAAAGGGTAAGGAAAGAAACCTCTCTCGAACAAATGATGCCTTAGTTGTGGCATTTTCAAAATATTCGATGGTAGATATAATATGTCTGACTTTATGTCGTCCAAATCCCTTCGAGAAACAACTAAAGTTTGAAGATTCCAAAGTTTGCATATTGATTCGGGCAACCTGCCCTCGCCTCCCAAGCAAAGTGCGATGTATCTTAAATGAACTAACTCAACTATTCCAATTGGAAACTCATCGAACGTCATTGTTAGTGCATCCAATACCTTGAGCAGTCTAAAAATAACCGACTTGAAATTGGTGCGATAGTGACGAAAACAAAGCAAAGAATGCAGAAAAGAGTCATGAACAACTGTAAAGAAGGCATGATTGAAAGTATTGAACTGAATACTCACTCGACGTTGATTATTTCTGCCTTGTGGAAAAACATGACTAGCGGAATTCATTAGCTGAAGAAATTTCTCATCCTGAGCTTTTTGCACGCACAACTCCCTCAACATATCATGGATGACTATGGATTTTATTTCACCATTACGGTTTCTCCTTCTAACCTCCACGAGACTTCTATTGATAAGATCGCTCAGATAATCCTCTGCTAGCTCTTCGAGGCTTTTATGAGATAGTGGTTTTATGAATCCCTCGGCAACCCATAGCTTGATGAGTTGAGAGACGAAGATCTCATAATCTTCAGGAAAAACTCCCATATACAGGAAACATGATCTTAGATGATGGGGCAAGGAGTAATAACTTAAAGATAGAATCTCCATAAACTGATCACCATCATTTCTAGCTATTGCTGACTTTACATCTTGAGCAATGCGCTTCCAGTCTTCTTCCTTGCTGTCTTTAGAGAGGAGACCACCGGTCAAGACAATTGCAAGCGGAAGCCCTTTGCAATTTTCTGCAATGTTCCATCCAATTTCCTGCAATGCATAAGGGCAGTCTTCTTGTCCAAAAATCGTCTCACGTAGAAGATCCCAACTTGATTCTGGACTAAGAAGAGCCAGGTGATGAATAGGGCTTCTATGGTTGGCATACATAGCCACTTCCGACTGACGAGTAGTTAAAATGACCCTGCTGCTATTATTGTCATCTGGAAAGAATCTTTTAACAACATCCCAGGCTTTGACGTCCCAAAATCATCCATCACGATGAGATACCTCCTACGCTTCAAATTTTTGTGCAGACGAACGGCTAATTCATCAACGCTCTTCTTATGCACTTGATCACCATCCTGTCTCGTGGAATTTACAAGACTCGTCAATTTTCCTGCACATGGTAGTTTTGTGATACAACTACCCAAGCACGGGTGTCAAAACGATCCTCAATAAGCGGATCATTGTAAAGATTTCTTGCGAGAGTGGTCTTGCCAATACCACCCATTCCGACTATCGAGATGATGTCGAGGTTAGACGACGATCCAGTTAACCGATCTTTAAGGTGCAACAGGTCATGGTCAAGTCCCAGCGGCCGGGCGTTATCGTTGCTGGCAACAGATCTTGATGCACCAGCAGCAACCCACAAATTCCCTGCTCCCTGATCAGCTTCTTCTTTGGCATCCTTGATCTTAGACAGTATGGAAGCAAGTTCATCTATCACCTTCTGTAAGCCTTTGACTTCATCCAGAGTCATCAAGGTTCCACAACTTACCGATTCCGAGAGCTCTAACTGAGTTGATATATGGGATTCTATGATATCTTGTGCTTCAAATGATGCATCTCTGATTTGGCCTTCAAAATCCTTGATGGATAAGCTACTTTTCCGTGAAGAATCAACTTCAAGAATCCCCAACAAACATCCAACTTTGTGATGGAGATCCGACAGGACTTGTTGCATAGGCTGAGGGGAGTCCTCCAATGTTCGCAAGAGTGAAACAAGAGCAGCATAATAAGCCATCTTCTCACCTCCTTCCTTCGCAACACAGACAACACAATTACACACAAAAACTAGCAGAGTAATAGGACCTTATTGAAGGGGCTATTCTATTTGAAACTCGTGATTTTCAGTAATTTCATTCCGACACATTATTGATTATTAAACGAAAGAAATAGCACCAACTTTACATTATTTTAATAAACTTGAAAGCTGGGAATTCGGAGTTGTTAGGGAAACTGTGCACTCGAATGCATTGAACATAATGAAGCGTTTATTAACTAAGCACAAGTTGCTATTTGTTTTATGAAAAAGTCGCGTCAATGCCGCTTGCTTGTCTGGCGCTCTTCAGGTAAAATAATGAGGTGCTGATATTGAAATTCACAAGAAAACAAATAGAGATGATGAGATCAATAATTAATGATGTAAAAATCATTAATAATTATTGTTAATTAAGCATATGATCAATCACAAGATCAAACAAGTTGCTATTTGTTTATTCTGGGGACTACCACAATATTGTAATAAAAGTAATTTAAGAGTAGAAAACTGAAAAAATTTCAGAAAATGATGAGTAGCAAGGCAATCCTTTTATTTCTTCTTCTTTACTTTCCTATTTTAATAATTGAGTTATTTACACATTTTACTATATTTCACAAGGCTTAGTTTAGTTGATGAATTTGAGATCTCATGACTAAGGGTTCTAATTATTTTAATATGATAGTTAGGATAAATTATAACGACCTTCTTTGAGATTTGATATTATTATTAATATCCACTCGTTATTTAAAAAATTATAAACATCCCTTCTGATTTTAATGGTTGTCTAACAATTACCCCAATTCGTTAGGTTTTCATCCATTTTTTGTGGTGAACTGACCAAAATTTCCTTAAAAATTATAATTTTATTTATTTTTTTGATTTTTTATGGATTAAGTGGATAATTTTTTAATAATATTTAAAAATTTTCCATCCATCCCGTTTGATTTTTAATATGTTTTTAATATTTTAAAAAAAATAAAAAAATTACTGTAAGGTCGAAGTTGATAATTTTATGCCTCCATCAAAAGATTACATAATTTCATCAAACATTTGGAGGGTATTAGTAATTTTCAAACAATGAAAGGGTATTTATAATTATGTTAAAACTCAGGGGAGGTCGTTGTAATTTATCCTAATAGTTATTGGTCAATTGTAACAATAATTATTAGTTAGTTATACATATTAATTTGATAGGAAACCTATTTTTTTTGTCGGTTAATTTTACTCTCTATTACTTCTAATCCTATAAGTATGCCTTTTATTTTATTAGTCTTATAAGTTTGAACAATGATGAAATTAAGTCAAATTTAGGGTTCTGTAATGAATTCTTAGGCACCATTTTGAATTTAAGTCGAAAATTACACGTGTGGAAAATTACGAATATCCATTAGTATTTGAAAAATTATCAATACCCCTTTTATTTTAATGACCGTCTAATAATTAGCTCAATCTGTTAGTTTCTATTAGATTTTTATCCATTTTTTGTGATGTACCGACCAAAATACTTTTATGGATAAGAACTATAGATTTTTTTATTTTTTATGGATTAAGTGGATAATTTTTTTTTTTATAATTTTTCGAACTTTTCATCCACTCCATCCATATTTTTTTTAGTAAAAATATTGTAAGAGTAAAATTGACAATTTCATATATCCATCTAAATATTACATAATTTTATTAAATATTTGAAGATATTTTTATAAATTTTCAAATAAAAAGTATTTATAATGATGAAAAACCACGCACACATATATATATATATATATATATATATATATATATATATATAATCAATTATTAGGGGCGGAATTTATTAATTTAGGCAAGTAGCATTTGTCTAATTGAATTCGCGTTAGTGCCACTTCGATGTTTGGCGCTCACGTTGGTGCCACTTAGTTGTTTGAAGGTATACTGCCCGTTCTCACTTCATATGAGAGCTTTACGGGTTTGTTTTAAAAAAGAACTTCATTAATAGGGAAAAGTTTTGAAACTTATAAACCACTCAAATTTCTTATCTACAACTAATGTGGGATATGTTGCCTACGTAAAAAACATAGTGATGTGATGTTTGAAAATCACGAAAAATTAAATAGAGATATGATTAACTTATTTTATTTAGAATAAAGGCTAACCCATTACACCGCCAATACCGATGTAGAAATAATAATTATTAATTAAGCAAATTGCTATTTGTTAATTAAAATTTAAAACTCTAGTTAATGCAGCATGTAACTTGTCTGGCATTCTACAAGTTATCTAGCTACTGGAACTATTCGTCTTTTAATTATAGGATTAAATGCAGTTAATTTATATAATATGAGAAACGAATAAAAAATTCTCTATTAAAAAAATAGTAAATTATTCCCTTATTATTTTTTAAACAGAGCAAAAAACCTCTCTATAGACAATGGTGCTATACACAAATACAAGACATAGGGTGCCTCCAGGAAGCCCCGTTGGATAAGGGCCTACAATATTCCCATGAAGCCCAATCCTGGTAGACCCCTAGGGAGTTTGGCAGGAAATACCTCTAGAAAATGATTGGTCAAAGTACACTCATATCAACAAATTCGGTGAATTTTAACTAATGGAGAGATTTATTTATTAGGCGAAAGTGAACCTCAAAAGTGCTCAATATAGTTTTCAAAATCACAGTAAATCTATGTGTAATTACATAAAACTCCATGAAATGGGAGTGTAATTATCCCTCAATTTAACTGTGGGGTTAAACTCATTTAAAATCCATCACCAACTTATATAGTACCCATCCCAATCCACTTAAAATTCATCTTCAATCCATAGAGAACCCATCACCGACCCATTTAAAGCGCATCACCAACCCATATAAAATCCATAATGAACTCATAATTATAATTTATACTAATATCTTTCATCAATTCTACTATATTACTAAAATAATTTTTGATAAATTAATAGAAAATTAAACACGATAAACCCATTTAAGATTCATTAGATCCCATAGACCCATAATCTATTTAAAGTTATTTACATAAAATTATATTTAATCCATATTAAAAAATTTTAAACCCAACCCAAAATTACGTGAGTTTGATTGAAACCATGGTTTTTTCACCCATATTGCCACCCCCTAATTATTTGTAATTAGTGAAATAAATATAAGTAAGGGTATCTCGTCACCTTATATTTGTCTGCCAAATATAGTTGTTCTAAGGCCTTGAATATTAATTAATAATACAGATTAATATAGTAATACCATAATTATTTATTTTAATTTTGGATTATTGATATTAATTTATAAAAGTCATTTAGTCAGACTCCTAGCATAGCAATGTTAATTACTATGTCCTGACTTATGATGATTCAGTTTCAAATATAATATGATGGGTATTCTTTCATTTAAAAAAAAATTATAGTACCAATATTATCATTTTTGTCAGAAAATTAAATATTCGCAATTTATTCATTTATTTTTGTAAAAAAAAATATTAAAGTGAATTATGTGTCTAGATTATGTGTAATCACAAGGGTTTATTCAGCTAAAAATTAATCAAATATTTTTAAAGCATAATTAAAGTATTGAGTGATCAGCATTAAACTTTCATGAAGAAATATTAAGTACTTGATTTTATAAAATATATGGTAAAATTATCATTTTACAAGACCTTATAGACGTCCTTTTCAATAGCATTTTACTCCATATTTCTTCTTCTCTTACGGTCTTCCTTCTTTCTCATTCCCTCGCACCACACTCTGTTTTCTTTCACAAACAAATTTATAGAAATCGCATACAACAATAATTAGTATATACATACATAAACAAATAAATATAACCACACGATCATTAGAATACAGAGTACATCATCGATCATCAAATTATGAAAAAACCACATGCATTATTACTGCAACCTAAGAATATCAACCTGCATCAAAAACACCTTGTACAACAAATTTGGTTTTCAAAGTCCACAAAAAACTGCTATCTACGCTCGAGATACAACATTTTACATATACGTATAATGATGATTTGCAGAGCATTGAAATTAAGAGGGAAAATTGCAACTTACATTCCAAACACTTACACTTTTTTTTTTGTTTTCGTGATTTTAATCCCATTATCTTAGCACTCACTAAATTTAGTTTTATAAATTACAAAAACTTGTAATTTTAGTTTCAATCATAAATTCTGTTAATTATATGGCAGATGAATCACGCGCTCTGTTAAATATTTAACAGAATTTGTGGTTGAGACTAAAATTATAAGTTTTGTGACTTGTGGGACTAAATCTGGTGAATATTAAAATAGATGGACCGAAATTCTTTCAATGAGGATAAGTTGTGGGATGTAAGTTACAATTTTCCCAAATTAAGAGGAAGACTACCTATAGATGAATTAAGAAACTTCTCTCCTTGCTTTTATAAATAGATGGGCAGCCATTATTGCCATGAAAAATGAACGTTATTGAAGGGGCTATTCTATTGGAAACTCATGATGTTCTATAATTTCATTCCGACACATTATTAATGAGTTGAATTCAATTTGACCCCTGTGTTATACAAAAAAAAAAAAAAAAAAAAAAAAATTCCCCTGTGAAAATTAAATATCAATTTCACTCTCTGTGTTACAAGTAATATATCACACCACCCTTTCGATAAAAAATAATCTAATTTATAGGGACAAACTAAAATGTCCCTCCTGATCAACTTGGTCAACCTAAACCTATTAAAATATACCTATAGTATATAAAAACCATTTAAAAAAGGTTTTATATAGAAAAATATCTATTAAAATATACTTATATGATCACAAATAAAATGCAAGTCTTGACTATTTTATAAAATATTTTGCTTTCTTTTTTTTTCATTAATTTGAAAATATTAATTTACTTATTATATTTTGGGAATTTCTTTTTTTTTTTTTTAAGTACTAGAAATAAAGAAAAAGTTAGTGATGTATAGTACAATTGTACCAACAGTTAATTTTAAACAATTAAATGGGAAAGTTGTACTTTTAGTCCCATATAATAGGGTATGTTGCACTTTTGGTCCCATAGTTTACAAACTTAACACATTTAGTCCCATAAGATATATATTACAGCAGTTTTGGTCCCATACAATAAAAATTTGACACATTTGGTCCAATAGGATGAAAATTATGGACATTTGGTCCCGTATGATAAAGGTCCCATACAATAAAAATTTGACACATTTGGTCCAATAGGATGAAAATTATGGACATTTGGTCTCGTATGATATAAATAACTTTATATCCTGTGGGACCAAATGTGCTACAACTTTATATATTATAGGACCAAATATGTTACAATTTTATCATATGGGACCAAAAAATACTACAATACTTATTCTATGGGACTAAATATGCTAAGCTCATAAACTATGGGACCAATACTGCAACACAACCTATCTTGCGGAACCAAAAATACAATTTTCCCCAATTAAATCATATTAATGGACTCATTTAAGACCCATCGCTACCTCATATAAGACAGAAGGTGCAATAAATTTTAATTAAGTTGACTTAAACATATTTAATATGTTTTTGTAAATTTATTGTAAAAAAAAGTTAGAAAATATAAAAAATAATTAGTGATATGTAATCAACATAATCGATAAAAAATTTAATTAATTAATCCATCGGTTGAACCCATTTAACTTAAAGTGCCTGCATTATGTAATTTGTACATCTTATATTAGAGAAGTTAGAATATAAATTGAATATATTATGTAACTTACTATTCATTAGAAACTAATAAAATTATATATGAGTATCAATTTTCATTAGATTATTATTCTTCCGCTGTCAATTTATGGTTTTTGAACTTAATTAATTACTATTAAATAAAATACAAAAAACACAATGAAATGCATGAGTGAATGTTTTAAAATAAGACAAATAATATTTTTTGATGGAAAAATTAGAACCACAAACTATAAATTCGATTAAGTATTTCAATATATATATATATATATATATATATATATATATAAGCATATCAAGGTTGAACTCAATTATATGAATTGTATTACTTTTTAAAATAAAGTGTATAGAAAACTAAAGAATAGAAAAAAATATGAAAGTATATAAAATTTACTTTTATTTATTTTTGAAGATATTATGGAGATAAATTAACAATAAATGCAATTGAAATAATTATGCGAAATTAGAGGTCGAAGAATAGAGTAGACAATATTACAATAAGGGGAAAAAATTTAGTCCATTTTGTACACTATATTTGAACAATATTTCAATTAAATCCAATTCAGGATTTTAGTGTTAATTTATCAGCCAATTGAATGAATATTGATAATGTGTTAGTTAATTGCTTATTTGTCCAATAAAATAAGCCATGTCATTTTCTAACGTCGCTAATAAGTACAATGGACATCCTACATGGCATAATTGTATGTAAACATATACATAATTATAAATAAATTTTAAAAAATTCCTACCCTCCAACCCCACCCCTTTCAATAGCGCCGTCGTCCAGCACAAATTGGGCAAAATCTTTTTACATATATATGCGTATGATGATGATTTGTAGAACATTTATTTAAGATTTATTAGTCTTAAATCTGTGAGTGTTAAAAACATTGGACCAAAATCTTTTCAATGAGGGTAAGTTGTGGGATGTAAGTTGCATTTTTTTTCAAATTAGGGGACGACTATCTATAAGATGAACTAATAAACTCTTCTCTTTGCTTCCAGAAATCGTTGGGCAGCCAAGCTTGACAGCAAATGTGTACGCGTTGATTTTGCCCTCAGTACCTGCAGCAAGTATGAGATTTGCAAGTAGCCACTGATATGATCTAAACTGGATCTCATGAATCAGCAAATACTTGAAGCAGTTTACCTTTCGTAGAGAGGTATGGAACTTGGAGTGGAAATAATCACTGTAGGAAGTCACACGAACTCTAAAGCCTTCGTTTCCCAAGTTTTGTTGATCCTCTTGTATTAGCATTGCTGAGTCCACAACAGACGAGCTACAAGTATACAGCTCAATCGTTTCAAGACTTGCAATATCTCCAAATTCAGGAGGGATTGCCTCTAACATGCTGCAGAAACTGAGACACAAGTGTTGAAGTTGCGGGAAATGTGTATAGTCGGCATGCCACTGTTCCAAAGAGCTAATATGAATGAGTAGGTACTTTAATTTAGTGAATTCGCCTTCATTTGGTTCCCATACCGACCCCTCAAACTCAAAATTTCTCAATTTTAGCACTTCAAGATTGGGCAACGAACCAATGACAGACATGTTTTCCCAAGAAATTGTGCAGCCCTGGAGAGTCAGCTTTCTGAGATTTAGAGGTAAAGCTAGTTTCAAAGGCAGATGTTTTCCAACTCCATCATCCTTCGAAATGAACTCGCACTTCAAGGTATCAAGTTTTGTAGGTAGACGAAATTGTTGAACTCGTAAAATGACCATTCGGTGCCACTCTCATGGACATATGAAATTCCCAATTTTTCAGATTTGGCATGAGTTCCAAGACCTCCTTGGTACATGGAAAATTTTTTACATCTGAAAGTGTTTGCAGGTTCTCCAGAACAACTACATCTTTCTCTATGACTTCTGCAAGGAAAGGGTAAGGAAAGAAACCTCTCTCGAACAAAAGATGCCTTAGTTGTGGCATTTTCCAAATATTCAATGGTAGATATAATATGTCTGACCTTAAGTTTCTCAAATCCGTTCGATAAACAACTAAAGTTTGAAGATTCCAAAGTTTGCATATTGATTCGGGCAACCTGCCCTCGCCTCCAAAGCAAAGTGCGATGTATCTTAAATGAACTAACTCAACTATTCCAATTGGAAACTCATCGAACGTTATTTTAGTGCATCCAATACTTTGAGCAGTCTAAAACTCAAAGTAACCGATACTAACTTAAAACTGGTGCTATAACAACGAAAAAAAGCAAAGAATGCAGATAAGAGTCATGAACAACTGTAAAGACGGGATGATTGAAATTATTGAACTGAATACTCACTCGACGTTGATTATTTCTGCCTTGTGGAAAAACATGATGATCGGAATTCATTAGCTGAAGAAATTTCTCCTCCTGAGCCTTTTGCACGCTCAACTCCTCAACATATCATGGATGACTATGGATTTAATTTCACCGTTACCGTTTCTCCTCCTAACCTCCACGAGACTTCTCTTGATAAGATTACTCAGATAATCCTCTGCGAGTTCTTCGAGGCTTTATGAGATAGTGGTTTTACAAATCCCTCGGCAACCCATAGCTTGATGAGTTGAGAGACGAAGATCTCATAATCTTCAGGAAAAACTCCCATATACAGGAAACATGATCTTAGATGATGGGCAAGAGTTATAACTTAAAAGATAGAATCTCCATAAACTGATCACCAGCATTTCTAGCTATTGCTGACTTTACATCTTGAGCAATGCGCTTCCAGTCTTCTTCCTTGCTGTCTTTAGAGAGAGACCACCCGTCACGACAATTGCAAGCGGAAGCCCTTTGCAATTTTCTGCAATGTTCCATCCAATTTCCTGTGCCATCAGTCTTGTCCAAAAATGTCTCACGTAGATCCCAACTTGATTTTGGACTAAGAAGACCCATGTGATGAATAGGGCTTCTATTGGCATACATAGCCACTTTCGGACTGACGAGTAGTTAAAATGACCCTGCTGCTATTATTGTCATCTGGAAAGAATCTCTTGACTTCATCCAGGCTTTGACATCCCAAACATCATCCATCACGATGAGATACCTCCTACCCTTCAAATTTTGTGCAGACGAACGGCTAAATTCATCAACGCTCTTTTATGCACTTGATAACCATCCTGTCTCGTGGAATTTACAAGAATCGTCAATATTTCCTGCACATGGTAGTTTTGCGATACAACTACCCAAGCACGGGTGTCGAAACGATCCTCAACAAGTGGATCATTGTAAAGATTTCTTGCCAGAGTGGTCTTGCCAATACCACCCATCCCGACTATCGAGATGATGTCGAGGTTAGAAGACGATCTAGTTAGACGATCTTTAAGGTGCAACAGGTCTTGGTCAAGTCCCACCGGCGCGCTTTCGTTACTAGCAACAGATCTTGATGCAGCAGCAACCCACAAATTCCCTGCTCCCGGAGCTTCGTCTTTCCCATCGTTGATCTTAGACATTGCTTCCAGTATTAAATCAAGTTCACGTATCACCCTTTTTAAACCTTTGACTTCCAGATTCATACCTTGATACATAGAATCCGTCCATGTTTCACATAATGGATGGCAGGAAACATATCCTGCACAGCCGAAATGATCCCAGAAACAACTACAAACTCCACTACTTACAGATTTGGAGAGCTCTTGTTGATCAGTTGAAATATGGATTCTATGATATCTTGTGCTTCAAATGATGCATCTCTTATTCGGCCTTCAAAATCCTTGATGGATAAGCTACTTTTCCGTGAAGAATCAACTTCAAGAATCCCCAACAACCATCCAACTTTGTGATGGAGATCCGACAGGATGTGTGTTGCATAGGTTGAGGGAGTCCTCCAATGTTCGCAAGAGTGAAACAAGAGCAGCATAATAAGCCATCTTCTCACCTCCTTCCTTCGCAAACAACACACACAACAAACACACAAAACAAGCAAGTAATAGGACCAACCTTATCCTAATATTCATTGAATTAGAAATCCAGCATTTGCATTATTAATTATTAAATGAATACTTTGCATTAGCTTGTTCGAAGTTGTTAGGGAGACTGTGCACGCGAATGCATTGAACATAATGAAACGTTTATGAACTAAGCACAAGTTGCTATTTGTTTAATGAAAAAGTCGCGTTAATGCCGCTTACTTGTCTGGCGCTCTTCAAGTTAATTAATGAGGTTCTGATATATATTTGAAAATAACAAGAAAACAAATAGAGATGAGATCAATAATTAATGATGTAGAATTAATCAATAATAATTGTTAAGTAAGCATATGATCAATCACAAGATCAAACAAGTTGCTATTTGTTTATTTTGGGGACTACCACAATTAATATTGTAAGAAAAGATAGGGATAATTACATTTTTTTTCTTGAAGACTGGTGAAATTATACGCAAAATTTTTTTTAAATTCGGAACTTACATCTAGCATCCATGAGATTTATTTTTGTCTAACAAATAAGTTTTTCCGTTAATCAAATTTACCGAGTTTTTCTAATATTAACAAAAAAAATTTTTTTTTTTTGTAATAACACCCAATTGACTTATTATTGATTTATTGCAGGTCAAATAAATATTTTTGATCAAATTATCTTATACATCTTTACGCGTTAATGCATGTGAAGAGATTATCTTGACCGTTATAAGGGTAGTTGAGTGCGAAAAAAATTATTTGACCTAAAATAAGTTAATAATCAGTTAATCGATGGTAAATCTCAATTCCAATTCATTTTTTTGTTATTATCAACAAATTCAGTGAAGTCTGACCAGACGGAAGCAAACTTCAGAAATGCTAGATGTAATTATTCTCAAACCACAGATAATTTAATTTACGTAATTATAATCAAATTCAGAAAAAAAGAAAGAGTAATTATACTTAAACATATATTCATGAAATTAAGAGTAGAAAACTGAAAAAAATGGCAATCAACTGACCTTAAAGATTTCAGAAAATGAGTAGTAGCAAGGCAATCCTCCTTTTATTTCCTCTTCTTTAGTTTCCTATTTTAATTTGCTAACTGCCCTTTCCCTCAGTTGCTCCTGATTTCTACTCTCAAATTGAGTTATTTATACATTTTATCGTATTTCATGAGGCTTAGTTTAGTTGATAAATATAAAAATTCATGACTCAAAATGCACAATGAGTGAGGATCTGTTGCGTAGGCTGAGGGGAGTCGTCCAATGTTCGCAAGAGTAAAACAAGAGTAGCATAATAAGCCATCTTCTCACCTCCTTCACAACACACAGAAACAAGCACAGTATAAGTTGTTGAAGCCAATTGAAAGCAACAAGAAGCTATCTGAGTGTGTGTGTTTTAAAAAGAAATACAAAAAAAATTATATTATCGATGAAGGTCTCAACTCTTTTCATTTATAACTAATAAGAATTATTTAAAATCGATTAACTATCCTAATTTATATATATTTTAAATACTATATATTAAAAAATATTATCTTCATCTACAATTTTCTACTGACGTCAAAAATCTCACGTACTACAATCCTATATCCATATATATTAATTGTATTCTCTAGTTGTACACGAACATGCACTTACAACCTCTCAAGTTCGTTTCTCTACTTCCCTTTTATTTATATATCTCTTGATAACACAATATATAATAAAAATTAATATATTTATATAATTTTTCATTAAATTTAATATATTAAATATTATAAATAATTATATAATTATTAATTTTATGAAGATACCATCGCTTATTAAACCTACTATAATTAAGCGAAAAAGATGATAGCCAATGTATATGCAACAGAACGTCCCCTGAGCACATATATGAGATTGAAAAATACCACCCGCAGTTCATATCTCGTTGAATAATAATATATTAAAAAAAACGCTCTCTCTCAAATGTTCACCAGCCCGGGTAATTAAACTACTTCTGAATGTATTATCTGCAGTAGTGTTGTGTTAGCTATTAATTAATTTATCATTTTTTTTGACAATTTTGTCTCACACCTCTCCTCCCACTGTGCACTGATTGAGATATAAAAAAATACTGAATAATATCATATATAATTAATAAATCATATATATTAATTAATTTAATAAAATTAAATAATATATATATACTTTATAATAAGGTAAAAAAAATTTATATGTAAATAATATAATTAATTAATATTTTTAATATAATATTTTATTATTATAATTAAAATTTTAAGCATATTTTAAAAAAGCAATTAAAAAACGAAGGCTTTCCCTGTTCGAGGCGCAGCGGCGGGAGGGTTGTAGCTCCAGCGTATCTCCGGGACGGCGGGCGATCGCCCAACGCAACACCGCGAATATGGCGACTATGTTCGCCCGAGATAAGAACGCGAACGGGACGCAAGTATTCTCTCGTGCACCTACGCCTTCAAATACGCATACTGTAACTAAACGACCGATCGCCTTAAAATCTAGCGTGTTCTGGGCACCCCGCGAAGTGAAGCACGCGGGTCTTAGGGAAGGGTGGGGGTCCACCTGCTGTTCTACGTACTTTCTTCTCCGCTAGGCTTGCTCCTTTCTCCAGTATCACCCTTCAAATACGAAAACCATCCGTTCCCCGGTCACGTCGGCGCACGGAAGCTCCATTGAATCACCAATCCATTAGACCCTTGTGCTCTCGACTCCTTCATACCCGCATTACATTCCATTACGTCTGCCAGTGTATGTGATATATTATTATAGCGTTATGTTAACGTGCATGGATGCAGTGTGACTCTATGCTTATGTTTGCGCAATTGTTTGTTTTATGCTTACTGGTGATTAGAAGTGGACGAGAGCCACTTCAGGGCTTGGGCGTTTTGCCCTTAGCTTTTATATTTGTGGAAAGTGGCATTTTCGAATGTACACTTTATTGATCAGTGTTCTGAAAAAAAGAGTAGGCTAAGCTTTTTATTACTTTAATTACTCTGATTCTTTTATTGCCATGCGTGATGGTGTTTGTGTTTGTTTCCTTCTTCCTTTCCCTAGGTTCTTATCTGTTGTTCATTAGCCTTGCGTGCTTTGCCCACTGAATAACTATCTGTAGAACTTGTGCAACCCCAGACCAAGACAATAGTATTTGTTATTTTTCTCATTTTCATATTAATTTTTATTTGATTATGTTCAAATTTATAATAAATACTTAGATTATAATATTTGAGAAGCATTAATTACCCATGATAAAATTTAATCCAATCATATCGTAGTATATGTATGTGTGGTAACAGACCTCCACAAATAATATTTATCAGAAATTCTCAAAGTCGATCGCCATCTAATTATTTTATGATATAAACAGCTTCATCTTAAAAATTTCTTTCAGTCTACACACAAATTTTGAAGACTTCTATCATTGAATATAACGTATCTCACAGTACATATTATGAAAAATTAGACAATTGATTATTTAATGATGAACTTTAGAATATTGATTAGTAAACACTATGGATGCATATTTCTAAATGAGACTACTATGAAACAATATTATTTTGTCCAAGAATATTAAATATATTGTTATATTCAAGACATAAATATATTGTGTCGGTTTGACTTATTTAATAAATATTTTAGCAATCTATAATTAAGAGAGAGAATTATTTCTATATAAAACTACTTTATATATATCAAACCTATTATATATTATAAGACACCATTTTCTTAATTTAGGTACATAATATGTACCCAATTGACTCATACCTGAACTATAGAGTGTTGATTGCATCAGTATTAGTTCCTGACGACCCCTGTAAGAAATAGTGAAGCTTGTATATCTGTATTGCACACAAGGGTGATGGCAGGCGTAGATGATGAGTTTCCAATTACATGATAGAGTAAAATCAAAGTATAGAGTTATTCATATTGTATAAAGTTGCTTGTAAGATGAGTTTTTCTAACCTTTTGGCAATACAAGAACGACATGGAGCACAATTTAATAACGCATTAAACAATCTTATTAATTAGTATAAGTGTTGAAGAGAGAGAGAGTTCATTTCCAAAGTACAAAGTACACAGAGAACACCAAACAACACACACAATGTGTTCACGCTGAAGTTAAAGTTATATAGATGCTTTATATACGTATCCTCATATTTACTTATGTTAAGCAGTAAACATTTAGGTCACTCATTAAAATTTGTTATTGTATGCCTTTTGATTTTTCATTAGTATATTAGTACATAATATTTTCTTGGCTCCAGATTAATTCACGGACTCACACACTCACATTAAGACACAATGCCCTGAAAAGATGGTTCTATGAATAGGTAAAAAAAGGTAGTGTGGAATTGTAATCATTTTTAGAACCCAACTCGTTTAATTTACTAAGTCGCGATTCATAGTCGTAAAACTATTTCAACTTTATTGCTTGCATATTTATCATGGACGTATAATGAAAAGAGCCTTAGTAAACAAGTTTGATTTTAAACTCCATCCAACAGCTAAGTCTTGTTAGTGTGTGAACAGAGTTTAAGACCGCATTATGTTTACAACGGAAATATGCTTCTTTTCTTTTCTCCTCCATGATGGTATTTCGCTGTGCCTTTTACTGTCTAGTACACAGAGAGATCATTCCCTATCTAAATTTATTGAACCAATACGTCAATATATTAGCTTTCAAATCACTCTTCGGAGAAAATTGGATGCTGGAAAGAAATGAACTACCCTAACGGGACCCGAGTAATTCAACAATATCTGGGAAATCGAAGCTGAATCTAATCTCACTCTATCATGTCTCTCATTTACATATTATATTTATTATTATTTTTTTATTCTTTTTTTAACTCTGTGATATTGTGCTAAAGTATAGGATGAAATTTTAAAAACTTTAAGATGGTCAGTCCTATGATAGGTTCGTCGAATAGCTATAATCACCGTCTGGTTCGTATATGTCTTATTTTGACATTAGTATAGACAATAGCTCAGTATCTTTATTGCATTTATCTAGCTAAGATTTGTTATCTTACCTGTAATAACTAATGGTGTTAGTGAAAGAGGTAAATGCATGAATTGATTGTAAAATAATGAATCTGTGTCTTAGTAACTCCAAATTGAGAGCATGGTTTAGGATGTGGTAATAAGTTCGAATTTTTTTCTCTATATTAATTATAAAAGATCACCAATTCCTGTAAACCACTCGCTAATATACTTTTTCTCGCTGTCAGGAACATCATCACTGTTCGGTTCCAGCGGAAGGGACCGTAGTACATGTGAACGTACGTACTGATTAGTTCTAATATTGTGAAACTAGAATTGTAAAAAAACATATACTTATTACTGATTCGTATTATGTACACCCGTTAGCCATACCTAATATTTAGCAGTTTCCTTACATAATATCCGAGTGCAATATACTGTCTTCCTTACTCTTTTAGCTTGAATATCTGATTTTGCGTATTATCCGCGATCTTTGGTTATACAATTATTTTAATGTGCAGTTCATTCCTTGGAATATATAAAAGCAATTAAATTAAAGCAAATAGCATATTTATTTCAATTTATTATTTAATTATGCGTGATAACAACAATTTAAAAAGTATAAAGATTAAAAGTACATAGCGTGTGGTGAGATAGATAGAGGAAGATAGAAACAAAACACCACCGAACTTAATTCAAGGGTAAAATATTAGAACTAAATGTCACACATGTATTCAATCATAAATTTGAGAAGCTGCTTTGGGATTCTAGTTTTAGCTTTTTAAATGATTAGATTTATAAACTTGACCAAATATCTCTTTTGAATTCTAGAAACCCAAAATGTATTCTACTGACACAATGATTATCTGCGGAGGAGGTACTACCCCAAGCCGCCTATACATCTTTGTATTATCATATAAATTTCAGATTCCAAAATCATAAGTCCATGAGACAGATCTTAACTATAGCTGTCCAATTTGATCTCACCTCCTTTCTTAATGTGGGGCACCTTGAGCAGATACCTACCTTATTACGGCGATTGCATCCTGAGTTAATACACAGACTCTTGTTATAATTATTTAAATATTGTACGGTCATACCATTATCAATCTCGCGTTTGGACCTGCACTGTAGCATCTCTTGATCTTTCTTTTCAGCCCAATGTGCCCGTCTGTCTGGGGCCCATAAATGCCTAGACACCTCTGTTTAGATATGCTAAAATGTAATTGTTCTGCTACAAAAGTCCGCTGTCGCGGTCGTATAGGGCCTCCGTGACAGCGCAGCACCGGTATTATGCGTGTTAGTATTAAATTGCATAAATATATTTGCTAGCAGAGTTTTATTTACCTTGTATATTTGATTATAGCACTTGTATCATATTTTCATATCTAATCCATTGTTAATTACAATATAAACTTGACTACATTATTATCTATATGTCTAAAATAATTCATATCTTAATACCTCACAAATTTGCTAAATATTAAAATGTTTATTATAATTATCATAATTTAGGTGCTTGTTTTTTTGGGTTTTATGATCAGATAAAGACCAAGATTTCATGGTGAAGAAAAAAGGAGAAATGAATATTGAATATTGTGAGTAGGAAGTGTACAGGACGAAAGGGAGAGTAGTAACTTGTCTATTCTCAATTATCTATACATAAAATAAATGAGAGAAAACAGAGCCAAAAAGGGAAAGACAACAAAGTAGGAGTCTCTGTTCAACGTAGAGTAGCATTTTATTTAACATTCTGAAAAAAAACCTCTCATGGTCTCTTGATCATATTCGTATAACGACACGGTTGTAAAATACTGAGAATAATTCTATTTTATGTAATATTCCGTGTATTAGAGGTGTAGCAAAATGTTATGAGGAATGAGAGAGAACGCGAGATAATTTGATAGAGCAAAAATGTGTGAAATCCTACCCCGGCTCGTGCAGAATTATAAGAAACAGAGCTGCGCCCCAATATTGTGAGGATGTTCGGCTACTACAGCGATCTTGGAGTAATCATCTTAAAATTAAAATACAAGTAGAGGGCCAATAGTGCAGCAAGCCCACCGAAAAATCAAGCTAGAGTCGTATCGCCAGGATTTTAGTTAGAATATTACAGGAACTCTTTGTTTTCAATTTGAGAAATGCTGCCGATGCCCTACAAGGATATCTTTTACAAGAAAATCCCTTTCAACAAATTTAAACAGCCAGAGTAATGGAATGCAAAAACGTCTGCCCACTAAAACTTTTTCGTGTCCAATACATACCAAGAGGTTACGACAGCCAAATTTTCACAAGAACAAAAGACAATAAAATTGACCATATATATGTACTCTTCCATAAGCTTATTCCTTATAAATAACTAGGAATAATTATACTAAAAAGTTAACATTATGTGAGTTACCTAATAGGCACCCTCTGCAGCCGACAATCATTTCAGGGTTAGCCATCTAAGGCATGCACTCGCTTTCCAAAACGTTCGATTCAATCCCCACAAACATAATTACCTCCTGCTATTTTATAGACTGAAAACAAATCCTACCGAAACCCATTCCTAAATATGGATACCATGAAATCCATAGTCTATAAAGCCTTATCTATGTCAAGCTAAGTCAGCAAACAAACATATTGTCCAAGTTCTAATACCCGCCACCTTAATACTGCTTAGAGTGCATTGTTTTCTCGGTTGTGTATGTGCGAGAGCCGAGGTGAGAGCATGGCTATATCTTTCACAGTACAAGCTGCTCTTTATAAATCAGACTCTTTAGTGCAGAACATTGGAAGCAGGTAATTATCCTGAACCCTATGCAACAAATTACCCCACCACGATATCTCGTGAGCAAGGTTCATTCATTTCTTGTTAGGGGATTGCTTGTTATATTGATCCTTGCTAACACTCACTCACCAAAAAAAAAACGCCATACCTCTCGCAACTGTAAGGAGGTTACTTAGGCAAGCGCGGAAAAATTCAGAGATATAGCCATCATCTAAAGCAACAAAGGACCAATGCATTTTAATTTCCTCTGCTTATAATAATCATACTCTAGCAAACTAGAACTTACTGTAAAAAGCGACGGGAGAAACCGTTTTATGTAATTGCCTATTTCTCCAAGAAATCTCGTAAGTAGTGAGATTATCCAACACACTCAGAGACTAGTAATGATTCATTGTGCCACCGACATCATTCTGCTCCTGACCCTTCGTCTAATCATAAGACTTCCCACACCAATATTCATCCTAATGCGATCGTAGACATTCGACGTATTAAGATTCATAATGTATACAAGCTTAGACCCGGTATATGATTATTGTTCAATCCCAAGACCAAATATCTTTGTAACAGCAACGCCTAAATGCATTACATGAGTCTCTGTTGCTACAAAATTAGAGAAAGCGTTCAAAGTTCAATCGATAGGTTCGCTACAGAGAAGCTCGTGCAATAATGCAATGATCACAGCGACCAATGAGACCCTGGAACAACGAAACATTCAGAATCAGTACCTCCAATGCACGGCAGGGAAAACTATCCGAGCTGCTGATCGTTCAAGGTATCTGAGTGCTAGTTAAGCCGAGGAGACCAGACGAGGTGGAGACTATGAACACGCATAGACTGTTAGTCTACTGCATATACCTCTACAGAAGTGCGAGTATAATGTAACGGTAATATATTGCGAAATCTTAACATCTTCAAACATTCATTCCCTAAGAACTAGTTGTAGGAGTCCTCGAGTTCTGCGTTGGACTAAAATTCTGCTGGATTTCGCGGGAACGACAGATCATCCTTGCGGCTTCAGAACTTAAAGATAATATGCATTTAATTACATTGATCGTATGCTTAGTATATGGGAGGAATCGTATCGATGAGCAAAACTCGCCAATTGAGCAGTTGCCCGCTGACCTAAGTTCCTCCTAGCGACCCAACTTCCATATTATTGCAGTTAGTTGTATCCCGAGAGACTTTAATCCCACCTGGTGGTTTGCAAAGAGCAGGTTGTCTCAACCGTCATAGCTTTACTAAGACTCTTGAAACTGTGCAAACAAGAGCACGATATGTATACTGTCTAGAGTATTGTGCATTAATGAACAGCCAGCAACTTCAGAAGATGAATTCAAATGGCTCTGATCAACAACGAAAGGTCAATTTTCTCAGTCAACTATACATTAGCGAATCATGCAAACTAATTAGCCGATTCGCCCTTACACAAAAAATAGTCAGTTAGATGAGCTTATTTTATCCGAACATCATGAACCCAACATTGAAGACATCTGAGTAAAGGGGTACATCTCTCATTGCAGGATGAGTGTGCTTTGGATGATCAAACCTGGGATGGCGTCAACAAGACGTACGTTCTAATCCAGCATGACATATAAAGCAGCAGAATTATTTTAACTACTCGTCAATCAGAAGTGGCTATATATCCCAACCCTCAAAGCCCTATTCATCAAATGACTCTTCTTAGTCCAAAATCAAGTTGGGATCTACTGCGTGTGACAATTTTTGGACAAGATGACTGCCCTTATGCATTGGAGAAAAATTGGATGGAAGATTGCGGAAAACTGCAAAGGGCTTCCGCTTGCAATTGTCGTGATAGGTGGCCTCCTCTCGAGAGACAAGAAGGAAGAAGATTGGAAGCGAATTTCGAGATGTAAAGTCAGCAATAGGTAGAAATGATGGTGATCAGTTCATGCAGATTCTATCTTTAAGTTATAATTCCTTGCCCCATCATTTGAGAGCATGTTTTCTTCATATGGGATTATTCCCTGAAGACTATGAGATCTTTGTCTCCCATCTCATCAAGTTATGGATTGCAGAGGGATTTATAAAACCACTACCCGTTGAAAGCCTCGAGCAGCTGGCTAAGGATTATCTGAGTGATCTTATCAACAGAAGTCTCATTGAGGTTCGTAGGAGAAAGCACAATGGTGAAATTTAAAACCTTAATCATCCATGATATGTTGAGGGAGTTGTGTCTGAAAAAAGCCGAGGATGAGAAATTTCTTAAAATAGTGAACTCAGACTGTCATGTTTTTCCACAAGGCAGAAACAATCATCGTAGAGTAAAGTGTCACAATGACAGTTTACATCCCATTACAGTTCATGACCAGCATCACTGTTCTCTTCTTTATTTCTGTGACGGTCACTCCAATAATCGCTTAGTGTTCTTAATTGTGAGTTTTAGAATGCTCAAGGTATTGGATGCACTCACAATAAAATTCAATGAGTTTCCACTTGGGATACTCGAGTTAGTTCATTTAAGATACCTTGCATTTTGCTATACAAGCACTCTCTGGTTGCCTGCATCAATGTGCAAACTTTGGAATCTTCAAACTTTAGTTGTTCATCAAAGGGGGATTGGCATGTTAGGTCCCTACAATTTATATCTACCATTGAAACAATGCCAAACTGAGGCATCTTTTGTTTGACAAAGGGATTCTTGCCGTCCCCTTTTCTGCAAAGGCCATATTGAAGCATTTAGTTGTTCTGGAGAACCTACAAACACTTGACTAAAAAAGAACGGTCCAAAGCGTTCGACGCTGAAGCATGGTCAGCATACGAGTCAACAATTTCATCCACCTACACAAACTTGAGACATTAAAGTGCATGTTCATTGCGAAGGATAATGTAGCTAGGGAACCTTTGTCTTTAAATCTAGCTTTCCCTCTAAATCTCAAAAAGCTGACTCTCAGTGGTTGTAGAATTTCTTGGGAGGAAATGACTGTCATTGGTTCGTTACCCGAACTTGAAGAGCTAAAACTGAGAGATTATGCCTTTGAGGGATCGGTATGGGAGCCAAATGAAGGGGAATTCACTAAATTAAAGTATCTGCTCATTGATAGAAACAAGTTAGAGCATTGGTATGCAGACTATACACATTTTCCGCAACTTCAACACTTATGTCTGAATCATTGCTTCGAGTTAGAGGCGATCCCTACTGAAATTGGAGATATTGGAAATCTGGAAATGATTGAGTTGTTTCGATGTCGCTCATCTGTCGTGGCCTCAGCGATGCTAATACAAGAGCAACAACAAAGCTTGGGAAACGAAGGCCTTAGAGTTCGTGTGAATTCCTACCGTGATTATGTCGACTCCCTCGATAGTACCTCTCTACGACAGCGAGCGTATGCTAGAGGCTTATGAGTTGGGACAAAAAAATGTGAAGAACAAGGGGGTTCAAACCTGCAATGTAAGGCAAGTTTCTTGTATGTGGTGTTCTGGATGGTGGATGGATGTTCTTAGATTTCCATTCATGTGGTTATGTGATTTGATGATGCAGTACTCTGTTTCTAATTGATTTTGCTGTTAGATTTATTTTGTTTATTTATAGGGTAAATTACAACTCGTACCCTAAAATTTATTATAATTACGAATACTCCTTATTAATTGAAAAATTACAAATGCTTCATGATATTTGATGAAATTATATAATTCTTGGATAGAGATATGAAATTGTCAATTTTATTGTTACTGTATATCTTTTTTTTATTTAAAGCAATTGAAAACTTATAAAAAAATTGGATGGGGTGGATGAAAAAAAAATTTAAAAATTAAAAAAATTATCACCACTTAGTTCATAAAAAATTAAAAAATAAATAAAATTATAATTTTTAATATACAAGAGCATTTGGTCAGTTTACTACAAAAATGGATAGAAACTTAATGGATTCGGTTAATTGGTAGACAACCATTAAAATCAAGGATATTGACAATAAAAAGATATTCATAATTATGTAAAATCTCAAGAGAAGTCATTCTAATTTACCCTTATTTATATTTGGTTAATTACAAAAAACCACATCCATTAGTACTGCAACCTAAGAATATCACCTGCATCAAAAACACCATGTACAACAAATATTGCTACGCTCGAGATACAGCATTTTACATATACATATGATGATGATTTGTAGAAGATTGAAATCAGGGTAAATTACAACTAGATTTCCTGAAATTTGATATAATTATGAATTTTCATTGTTGTTTGAAAAATTACCAATGCTCTCCTGATTTTAGTGGTTATATAATAATTAGTTCAATCCGTTAGGTTTTTATCTATTTTTTGTGGTAAACTGACTAAAATACTTTTGTGAATTAAGAATTATAATTTTATTTATTTTTTTATTTTTTTATAGACTAAGTGGATAACTTTTATAACTATTAAACTTTTTCATCCACACTGTTCGATTTTTTTAAATTTTAATTTAAAAAAAAATAAGAAAAAAGCAGTAAGGGCAAAGTAGACAATTTTATACCTCAATTCAATAATTACATAATTTTATCAAACATCATGAGTTATTTGTAATTTTTCAAACAACGAGGGGGTATTCCTAATTATATCAAACCTTAAGGGAGGTCGTTGTAATTTACCCTTAAAATTGAAAGGGAGGGAAAATTGCAACATGCATTCCAAACTTACATTTTTTATTTTTTTTGCGATTTTAGTCCCATTATCTTAGTACTTACCATATTCAGTTCTATAAATTACAAAAACTTGCAATTTTAATTTCAACTATAAATTTTGTTAAATAAATGGCAGAGGAAGAATCACGTGCTCTGTTAAATATTTAACAATATTTATGAGAGACTAAAATTGCATGTTTTTGTGATTTCTTGGACTAAATTTGATGCTTTTGAAAATAATTAGATCAACATCTCTTTAATAAGAGTAAGTTGTGAGATGTAAATTGCGATTGAGAACGGATATCTATAAAATGAATTAATGAACTTCTCTCCCTGCTTCCATAAATAGTTGGGCAGCCCTTCTTGCCTGGAAAAGTGCACGTTCTGATCTGGGACTTTGTACCTGCAGCAAGTAAAATAAATGGTAATGAGGTGATGATTTGCAACTAGCTACTGATCTGATCTAAACTGGATCTCATGAATCAACAACTACTTCAAATAGTACTTACCTTTCGTAGAGAGGTATCCAAGTGGGAGTTGAAATATTCACCGAAGGAATTCACACGAACTCTAAGGCCTTCGTTTCCCAAGCTTTGTTGTTCCTCTTGTATTAGCATTGCTGAGGCCACAACAGATGACCTACATTCACACAACTCAATCATTTCAAGACTTCCAATATCTCCAATCTCAGGAGGGATTGCCTCTAACTTGCTGCAGAAATTCAGACATAAGCATCGAAGTTGTGGAAAATGTGTAGAGTCGGCATGCCATTGCTCCAAAGAGGTGTCTTGAATGAGTAGATACTTCAATTTAGTGAATTCGCCTTCATTTGGTTCCCATACCGATCCCTCAAAGGCAAAAGTTCTCAATTTTAGCACTTCAAGATTGGGTAATGAACCAATGACGGTCATGTTTTCCCAAGAAATTATGCAACCATAGAGAGCCAGCTTTCGGAGATTTACAGGGAAAGCTAGTTTTGGAGGCAAATGTTTTCTAGATAGATCATCCTTTGCAATGAACTCGCACTTCAACGACTCAAGTTTTTGTAGGTAGACGAAATTGTTGATGCCGTATGTTGACCATTTGGTGCGGCTGTCATGGACGTACAGAATTCCCAACTTTTTCAGATTTGGCATGAATTCCATGACCTCCTTGGAACATCTAAAATTTTTTACTTACGAAAGTGTTTGCAGGTTCTCCAAAACAACTGAATCTTTCCTTTTGAATTTTGCAAGAGAAGGGTAGGGCAAGAAACCTTCCTCAAACAAAAGATGCCTCAGCTGTGGCATTCTCCAAAGGCTCAATGGTAGATATAAAGTGTTAGAGGCTATTCGACTGCTCACATCCCTTCGATAAACAACTAAAGTTTGAAGATTCCGAAGTTTGCATATCGACTCAGGCAACCTGTGCTTGCCTCTATAGCAAAATGCAAGGAATCTTAAATAAACCAACTCTAGTATCCCAACTGGAAACTCATTGAACTTTATTGTTAGTGCATTCAGTACGTTGAGCAATCTAAAACTCGCTAAAAAGGACTCTAACTGAGTACTGGACTGAAGATAAGCAAAATAAAGAAGGGAACGGAGATATGAATCATGAACAACTGTAAGGTGATTTAAAGTATCAGAATGAATACTCACTCGACGCTGATTGTTTTCTGCCTTGTGGAAAACCATGACTATGTGAGTTAATTATCTGAAGAAATTTCTCATCCTGAGCTATTTGCATGCACAACTCCCTCAACATATCATGGATGATTAAGGATTTAATTTCACCATTACGATTTCTCCTCCGAACCTCAATGAGATTTCTGTTGATAAGATCACTCAGATATTCCCATGCTAACTCTTCAAGGCTTTTAGTGGCGAGTGGCTTCATGAATCCCTCTGCAACCCACAACTTGATGACTTGAGAGACAAAGATCTCATAATCTTCAGGGAACACTCCCATATAAAGAAAACATGCTTTCAAATGATGGGGCAAGGAATCATAACTTAAAGATAGAATCTGCATAAACTGATCACCATCATTTCTAGCTATTGCTGACTTTACATCTTGCGAAATGAGCTTCCAGTATTCTTCATTCTTGTCTCTCGAGAGGAGGCCACCGATCACGACAATTGCAAGCGGAAGCCCTTTGCAATTTTCCGCAATCTTCCATCCAATTTCCTCCAATACATAAGGGCAATCTTCTCGTCCAAATACCGTCACACGCAGCAGATCCCAACTTGGTTCTGAACGAAGAAGTTTCATGTGATGAACAGGGCTTCTAGGATTGGGATATATAGCCACTTCTGATTGGCGAGTAGTCAAAATGATCCTGCTGCCATTGTTATCATCTGGAAAGAATCTTTTGACATCATCCCAGGCTTTGACATCCCAAACATCATCCATCACGATGAGGTACCTCCTACCCTTCAAATTTTTGTGTAGATGAACGTCTAATCCTCAGCAATCTTCTTATGCACTTCACCACCATCTTGTCTCGTGGAATTTACAAGAATCTTTAACAACTCTTGCACATGGTAGTTCTGCGATACAACTACCCAAGCACGGGTGTCGAAACGATCCTCAATGAGTGGATCATTGTAAAGATTTCTTGCGAGAGTGGTCTTGCCAATACCACCCATCCCGACTATCGAGATGATGTCGAGGTTAGAAGACGATCCAGTTAGACGATCTTTAAGGTGCAACAGGTCTTGGTCAAGTCCCACCGGCGCGCTTTCGTTACTAGCAACAGATCTTGATGCTCCAGCAACCCACAAATTCCCTGCTCCCGGAGCTTCTTCTTTCCCATCCTTGATCTTAGACATTGCTTCCAGTATTAAATCAAGTTCACCTATCACCCTCTAAGCCTTTGACTTCCAGATTCATACCTTGATACATAGAATCCGTCCATGTTTCACATAGATAGACGGCAGGAAACATATCCTGCAGAGCCGAAATGATCTCCCAGAAACAACTACAAACTCCACTACTTACAGATTTGGAGAGCTCTAGTTGATGAGTTGATACATGGGATTCTATGATATTTTGTGCTTCAAATGATGCATCTCTAATTTTCCCTTCCAAATCCTTAATGGATAAGCTGTTTTTGGTTGCAGGATCATCAAGAATCCCTAACAAACGACGAACCTTCTCAAGAAGATCAGACGGGATCTGTTGCATAGGTTGAGGGGAGTCCTCCAATGTTTGCAAGAGCGAAACCGTGGCAGCATAAGCCATCTCTCTCACCCACTGCCTTCACAGCACACAATCAAACACACACTGCAGAAAGCAAGCGCAGTATAGGTTAAAGATTAGTTATTAAATGATAGGCAAAGTTTAGTGGTTATTTTAATAAACAAAAGCTGACAATTTGGCTTTTTTGGGAATCTGTACACAGTGGATGCCTCGCCAGTGTTTCCAAAGACTTTTGTTTGTTTCATTTTTAAGTTCTCCGACATACACAATATAAAAAAAATGCAAAAAAAATTAAATAATTAAGGACCAAGATGGACATAGAAAAGTAAAAAGTTCTCCAAAGCAAATAGATCGCACTGGATTTAAATCAAAAGTTATTCCAAGTTCCTCCCACAGCTATTCCCTCTCCTTTCGGGCTGGTTGGATGAGCATTTGGAATGCAAAGATTCCCAATATCAAGATTTTTGTTTGGCGCTTATGCAACAACGCGTTACCAGTTTGGCTCTAATGTTAGGCGTTGGTTAACTATATCCAATACTTATTGTCCATTTTGTCATGATCAAAACGAAACCGGTCGTCACACATTCTTGCTTTGCTCTTTCAGCCATATGATTTGGTGCATCTCTCATCTTTGATGGTCAATGATTTTTAATTGGTGAACTAATGCTCGCGATTGGATTTTCCATGCACATGAATTTCTAGAGGCGACAGAATTCGATCTATCCTTGACTATCTGTTGGAGCATTTGGTGGTGCCGAAACAAGAATTGGTCTGAAGGTCTCCTGCATAAGCCTAACCAGGTGGTTTTCTTTGCACGTGGTTATCTTGACCTTTTACGAAGATGATGGTTTCAATACCAAATCTTAATACTGCCGCTATTTGTTCTTTGTAGCGTTCTTCAAATCATGGCATTGTCAAGATCAATTACAATCCGACCCTCTTCTTGGAATCAAGTGACTTTTGCATCGATGCTATTGCTCGAGACCCAAACGGTAATTATCTAGTCTGTTTATCCAACGTCTTCATAGAACTATTGACCCAGAAGTAGCTGAAGCTTGGGCGGCACGAGCCACAATTGACTTGGGCATCAGATACCAATGAGACAAAATTATTATCGAAGGGGCTTGCGCTAACCTTGTCAAGCAACTTAAAGATATGTGTGTATACATACAGACGTGAAAATTTTCAAAAATTATGGACAATAATGCCCATAAATTTTTATCAACAAATTTTCCAATAAATTGAATATGATTACGTGCAAGATATTATAACTCAAATTCTCATATTTTCAGTACAATATTATCAGTTTTTAGGAATATATTTTATTTTTTAAATTTGAAACAATCTTACCAAAAAACAAAATAAATAAATAAATATATAAAACTTAACATAAAGTTTTTAAGCTTCAATGTCGGTTTGATCCATGCGTTTCAAGTGTAAATATAATTTTTTTATTTGGTTTGATTTTTTAATAATTATATTTGTAATTAAATTTCATGAAAATCACGTTTTTGTAAGAAAACTAAATTTTTAAATTTTACATCATAATTATTTTTTATTTAATTACTTACTATACTATCAAAAATAATTTTTAATTCTTTCTTTATATAAAAGGTCAAAATTAAAATTTAGCTGCAACTATTAATTTGTATTTATAAAATTACAAATCCAAATTCAGAATCTCTTTCTTTGAAAAAGCAATATTATTAAAGCGTTAAGAAAAACAGTACGTCAAAATAAGAAAAACGAACAGCAAACGGCGAAGTTCTCCTCGGCAGGGCGGCGCACCACCTACACCTCGGCGGCTCCACCGCTTCCAGCCTCTGAGTATTACCTTCTCTCTACTCCTTCCTTCCTTTATCTTTTCTTCTTGAAATGACCTGTTTTCTGTCCTTTTTCTCCCTTCTTTCTGCCAAAGACCCATAACTTATGTTGCTGAATTAAAATTTAGGTGCTATATAAGTCGTTGAATCTTGTGATGAGTAAGGTGGTTTCATGATTGATAATGGATGCTATGCTTTTGGTTGCTGACAATTTTCTGTAGCTTTGATGAAGTTCATGAATTGATGCTATTGAAGTGGAGGGATTTAGTGTTTTTAAGTTGCATATGCTAAATTTTCTGAATATTGATAATGTAGGGTGATTTCACACAGTTTGCAAAGCTAAAGCCCTTTAAGTTCACTAGGTAGTGTTTGTTACCATGAAAGTAGAACTACTGCACTTTTCTTTCTGATTAGGTGGCGAAATCAAGTTTCTATTGGCGATGTTTGTTTGAATTGAACTTTAACACAATCGAGAACGCATGTGTTGCAGTTATTGGATGTTGGGTTGCTGCGGATGATGAGGAAAGTTGTTCCGGATCATCTTCTATTTTCTCAGAAGATCTACAGTAAATTAAGTACTACCCATTTTCATCAAAGCCCGCTTCTGTTTTGCTTAGTATATCAGTATTTCTCTACAAAAGTAGCATCAAAGTGCACCTCGGGGAGAAATTCAAGCTTGAGGTGGGCACTATTAATGGTTGAATGATGCTTTGAGTGTGTATAAAAAAATGGTCAAAATGAACCCGCAGCCCTGTGTGCGCGAATTTAATAAGCTGCTTTCTCATATTGTCAAGCTAAAAGAGTGTTCTACTGCCCTTTTCCTTTTCAAAGACATCCGCTTTTTAGGGATTCCTGTTAGTGAGTATACCATGAGTATCGCCATTAACAGTTATTGCATTTCCAATCGGGTGGATTATGGATTTTCTCTTTTGGGTTGGTTTTTTAAGCTTGGTTATGTACCCACTGCAACTACCTTCAGCCCATTATTGAAGGGTTTGTTTCGAGGAAATCGTATTGATGAGGCACAAGAATTGTTTAAAAAGATAGTAAGTGAAGAATTGTGTCAACTAAATGTTGTTGTGTATGGGACTGTGATAGATGGACTTTGCAAGGCTGGCAATACTGCCAGGGCATTTGAGTTGTTCAGAGTTATGGAAAGAGGGAGTTGTATGCCCGACACCTATATATACAGTACACTTATTAATGGCTTATGCAAGGACAAGTTGATAGATCCTGCTGTGAAACTTTTCTATGAAATGCTTGAAAAGGGCGTTGTCCCAGATGTCGTAACTTACACCTCATTACTTCATGGCTTATGCAGTTTGAGCCGACTGCAAGAGGCTAAAATCCTAATGAAGGAGATGTTGGGTTGCAAAGTTTATCCTGATTTGATCACATTCAATATCATGATTGATGCCTTATGTAAGGAAGGGTTGGTGGATGACGCAGAGGATGTAGCTCGCATCATGATACAGAATAATTTGGTTCCTGATATAATCACTTACAATTCATTGATGGATGGATATTGTTTGCAAAGCCGATGGGATGATGCAAGGAAGATTTTTGAGTCTATGGCTGGTAAGAGAATTGTTCCTGATATTTTCAGCTATAACATCTTAATAAATGGGTATTGCAAGGGGATGAAAATCGATTATGCCTTGCATCTCTTCCACGAGATGCCACAAAAAGGGTTGGCGCCAGATGTGACTACTTATAACACCATATTACAGGGGCTGTTTTGTGACTGCAGATGTTATGCTGCACTAGAGCTATTTGATGAGATGCAAGTTGTGGGCCAAAAACCTAATTTTTTTACTTACTGTAATATGTTGGATGGTCTATGTAGGAATGGTCATGTCCAACGAGCTCTCTTGTTTTTAGATGAACTGGAGAAAAAGGGATTAGATCTTCACATAAATTACTTCAATATCGCAATTGATGGATTGTGCAAAGCTGGAAAACTTGATAATGCACGATCACTTTTCAGCTCCCTCCCTTCTAAAGGATTGCAACCCGATGTTGTAACATACGGTGCAATGATAAAGGGGTGTTGTCAAGAAGGTCTACTAGAGGAAGCTAAAAATATTCTTATGAACATGAAACTGAAAAGCTGCTTTCCAAATAGTCTTATCTACAATGTTATTGTTCGAGGATTTCTTGCGAAGGGTGAATTTGGTGAGGCAGCAATGTTTCATGAGGAAATGGTTGACAGAGGGTTGTCCCCTGATTATTCTACATTGACATTGTTGCTTGATTTATGGCGGACCAGAGAAAATAATCATACTCTTCATAATATGATTCAGAAATTTGCGCCAGAGATCACAATGTAGTAATTGGAGGAGGAAATCTTGCTTGAAGGTTTTGAGGAGAATCTGAATTCAAAGCTTGGTTTCTTCTGGTCGTTCCAAGTAAGCAAATTTTTCCTTAAACTATCAGATAAGAATGTAAACGAGATGCTAAAACTTGGAAGTATAACATTCTCTTATAATGGATAGGGTAATGATGCAGAGCAAAGAAATCTGTGCTTTTGCAGTATTTATGGACTTCAACACAATTGTGACACTGGAGGCGATCGTACTTTTAATTTTAATTTAAACTTTAATGAACATATGTATCAAACATGACTAGCTTGACATATTCAGTGACACAATACCAACATAAGCTGCATCTGGCAAAGAGTGGCAGTCTATTAGGCATCTCTCACTAATTTAATTTCCTTATATTCTCATTGATTTCTGCTGGTTCATAGGAATCATTTCGAAATAAAGAGAAATCTGGTTTTCTACATGTTTACATCCTTTTGTTTCCTACAGCGATGAATCATGTTCATTTAAATGTGCACACTACTTGAAGATGACCAAGCAAATGAAGTTTTCAAACTTAAACCTTTTCTTGGGCAAATTTTGAGATTAGGATATGCTTCTTGAAGTCTCCTCTGAGGTTGAATTGAATGTTCAGTATAGTGGTTCGATAAAAACCATGATCTGCAATATCACAAAACGCAAATGTCAATTGATGTAAATTCATTTCTTGTGAACAGGTTCTGGATCGAAAGTTGGCAAGACTCCCTTATATGTGGTTGCACCTGGATGACAGTTACAGTTTGTATATATAATTTCCAAAGATGATAAAGAGGATCCATGAAGACCCTGCATATCACTGCATTCTACAATTTTGTATTAAGATCTTCGACACCTGCATGTAAGTTGTCTTTGGATTTTGCACTTTCTTACCATGCAAAAGAAGGTATTCTTTGTCAGAAAGCCCTTTTCAGCTTTGTGAGGAAAATAAATGGACGAATATGTTGTGGTGATCCCATAGTATTTGGTATGTTTCTGGGTAGATGTATCACAACTCATGTGACTGCAACAATTCAGTGGCGAACTGGAATTGCTTTATCATTGGTGATGGAAGCTCCTATAAAGAACTTATCTAAATTGAGAGCATTCTGGATTGAATTTTGAGAATTATCTGACAATGACGAGTTCTGTCCTGTTAAGCAAGTGAGTCAGTTTAAGATGGATAATGAACTCTTCATTCTGCGGAAGGTCGGAGAATTAAGTGCTTTAGCTGCTGTGTATGTTGTCAAACTTCTTGTGGCAGCTGCAAGTACATCAAAGAGTGAGCAAACTATGCAAGGGATCTGGTAATCGTGAAGCTCCAGTTTCCTCTGATACACAAGTGAGTACAGGCTGTTTATTTTTTATCTCATTTTGCTAAGTGCTACCTTACTAGTCACATGATGGGGTTAATGGTTCTAAAGTTGATATAATTTTAACACCCCATACATATAATGTTAGGGGACTTGAACCTGTTAGTCTTCTAGTGAGACCTTTACCATCAGTTCTCCCCAAAAACAAGTAGCTATTGTTTCTTGGATGAATCCTGAACAAAGTTCTTTTGGTGAATTACTGCAGGTACTTGACGAATACGGTGGATAACCCGAGCGTGCTGGAAAGCTATATGGTAATACTCCGTACAATATTGGCTTTAACTTCAGTTTTGGGAATTTGAATGTGAAATTACTGCTTGTTATTTTCTCTGGAAAATATATTAGGAATTAATTCATTGAATGATAAAGCAACGGTCTCTTTGCTACTTGAATGTCATTGTAAAAAAAATGGAAAGCTGTGACCAATTTTTACTAATCCACAATCGCTGCACCACATATTTATGGTTGAATTAAGGACTATTAGACAAATAAATAGACAGATGGTGTGAGCGGACAAGTCTGAGGATGCATAAAGTTCATAGAATTAGCTTTCAGACTTTACTCATTTCCTCCTATTTTCACAATACGTCTCAAGTAAATTCTGTCGATCCGTAACTAACATCAAACGATTTGTTGCAGACTGTTCGCTTCTCAATTCTCCCAAAACTGGAGTTATATTATTGGTATTTCAAACCAGAAATAAGGATTGAAGGCTTGAACCCATTCTTAAGTACACTGCTGCTGCTTCTTAAGAAGCTGACTCAATCTTTCGATGTTCAGAGCTTTTGCTTTTGTATTGTTAATAAACTGTGGGGAAGCTCAACGATGAGATTTTACTCGTCTCTTGTTCAGCTCTTGTTGGGATGTACCTAGACAATAATTCTGCCATATGAGATCATATATATACACAATTGTGTTTTCGCACTCATCTACGGGTAATATTTATTAACTAGTCGTTCTTATGCAAGCTTAGTTTGACCTCATGGTTGCATAATTAATTATGAGAGAATTGATTTTTGGAATAATAACTTTCGGATAATAGATTTACAATTTCATAACAGATTATATAAATGATTGTACTTAAATTCCAAAATTAACTTCATCCTTGAAGTGTGTAAAGAAATTAAAAGTTATTTAATAGGTGTGAAGGCTAATTAAGTGAAAAACAATTGCCATGAAATTAGAGGCTACAAATTATATTTTTTTACCAAAATGTAATTTGGATGGATTTTAATTTCAAAAGTGATTATTAAAAAATGGGTGAAGCCTGCTGTAATTTTCAGAAACTGATGGCTTCAAAGTTTGAACATATTTCATTTCCTGGACCTTTTTGAATGCTGTAAGTACACATACTTGGATGCTTAAAACAACAAGAAGAAAAAAAACATTGCAAAAAAAATCAACTACAATTATTAATGGACTACTCTTTCCCTCTTCAAGGATAATTCTAAATTACTTATCTAATATATACAACTCAATACTATGTACTAAAGTATTTTATTCTTTCCTCTCCTTATATTTGTAACGAGAAATCACCATTTAAATTAATTAAATTTTCTTCACTTATGAAATAAGATTTTAATTTATTTTTTCAAGTTGTGCAAATTGCGGGAAGAAAAGGAAATAATTGGTTTCTTAGAATTCAATTAACACTTTAATTGCACATAAACTAAAATACTTGTGACCGAATAGAATTCTAATAAATCAAGTAATTAGTGTATTAACCATTGCATAAAATGAATATCCCTAAACTTATTTAACACGTCAAATAAATTTGGATAATGCTATTAAGATTTATAATGAATATTATAAAGAGAAATAATTAAAAGATCACCTATGCAATAAATGATTTATTCTAATTTTTTCGCATAATTATTTTATTTCATCTTGAACTTGTTCAAGTTAAAATCCCTTAGTTATAGTTAAATTCTATTTTCATTGAACATGTGATTATTTTTTAATTTCTTTCATTTGAAAACAAGATTTTAATCTTTTAATTTGGGTTGTGAAAATTTTGTAAAAAT
Organism: Sesamum angolense; assembly: GCA_034509725.1. NCBI lineage: Eukaryota > Viridiplantae > Streptophyta > Magnoliopsida > Lamiales > Pedaliaceae > Sesamum > Sesamum angolense. The sequence continues at coordinate 56,949 of JACGWL010000558.1, forward strand.
AATAATCACTTAAGCGTTTCATTTTTTTTTCTTCTAATTTCTTACTTCATATACATAGATTATGCACTTGACAAATTATTTTAATTTCTTTTAATCTTCATTAAGATTATAATAACAGTATACTTACTGTTCATCAATCAAATTATTTTTAATAAAAAGTATAGAGAATGTACAAATATTCAAATGAATAAACATAATATAAAAAAAAATACGTCTCAAAACAAATTGAAATCATAGTACATATTCTCGATCAAATGAAAAATTAACAATCTTATAACATCATGAGAAAATTTATCCTTTGAGCAAAAATTCCTCTGAACAGATCTCAACCACAACAAATCACATTGAACTGAAGACGTGTAATTTTCTTTTTTTCTTTCAACTTGTTGTGTACTTCTAATTCTATTAGGACTCCAACATAAACATGACTACATTGCACACATGCATCAGCATCACTACTACTCACTGCTCAAACTTGGCTTATTTCTTCTCTGTCTCTATAAATATGCAGATTTGGATTCTTGTTTTACGATTACCTTTCACTAAGATAAGCTGGAAAAATGACGATCGATGCAAATGGGATTGTAATGCAGATCGGTGGAGATGCGATTGTAACGCAGCTGCCTCCTGGATATCGCTTCGTTCCGACTGATGAAGAGCTGATTCTATTTTATTTGCAGAACAAAGTGTGTTTCAGACCACTACCATGTGAAGCTGTGAAAGATATCAATGCAAATGAGCTTTATAGCAACCCTCCTAATACCATTGGTACGTAATTTATTAGTTCTGGATCAATTTTGTTATGCTACAATGATTTCTGGATCTATTTTGTGCGTGTACACGAAAATTTTTAGTTCAGATCAAATCTGGTAGCTTGAATTATATAATCACATTTGTGATGTGAAAGTCACAATCGTTGTGTAAGTAGTATAATTCATCTCTTAGTAGATATGCATCTCTTAGAAATTCTTAATTATATGGAGAGTAAAGATTTTTCGTTTTATAGAGAGAAATATAAGTTTTATATATGATCTTTTGCATAATGTGATTTCTTCCCGTAGAATGAGTGATTTTTATTTCTTCAGAGCAATGCGTTTTATTTGCCCTCAGCATAAGTGATTTTTTTTTTTAAAGCATGTATTGATTTTTATATACATCTACCTCTTTTATTTTTCTACATTCAGGAACATCAAATCCCCGCAAAACAAAAGAAGGACAATACGACTCTCTGAACTTTGCAGTGATCCCATGTCAAGCTCTCATATTGCCCCTTTCGTTAAAAGTTCAGAGGGTCGGGTTGTTTTTCGTTTTAATTCCTTCTTTCATATTTATCATTTTGCCTTCGTTATTTATATTTGTCGTTTTATGTCTTGACAGTGAACTTCACGCTGGCGGACAACAAAAAAAATGGTATTTCTTCATTCATCAGAACAAATACCAAAAAGAAGCAGAAAAAAATCAAACGGTTGGGAAAGAAATGATGCAAGAATTGGAAGTTTGGGTTTTGGACAGCTCTTGAAAATTATGAAGAGAGAGTTAGAAAGGTTGGGAATGGAATTGGAGTTTGGAGATCTGCTGGAAAAAAAGATCCAATTTATGACAACAATGGGAAGGTTTTTGGGTTCAAGATTCAGTTCATTTATTTCTCAGCTACTACAAATGGATACAAGAAAACACATTGGAGGATGGAAGAATACCATTTGTCAACTACTTGTTCAAATGGGGATCAGGAGGTATATATGTTCAATTATATATTAATGCAGTCGATCGATGTTTGTCTTGGTATGATTTAATTTTGTCATTATTTTTATTTAATTTTATTTCTATGTGATCAAAACAGTAAAATATAAAATAAATAATTCATTGTACTGGCCCTAATACGCCATCGGATTCGTAGCGCGTTATTATTGCATTTCTGTTGTTTTTTCCATTGACGTTTGTTTTATAAGAATTTAGCAAGAAATGGTATTTAGTTAAAATGTATATTTATTTTCGAATTTGCAGAAAGAAGACTTGGTGTTGGGAAGAATCACAAGAGGGAGATATTTACACTTGATAAGGTGTAATTATATTACATTTTGCCATTAAATTATTATTTTTTCATTCTTAAGGTATAGATAGAATATTTTAAAAAAATTATCGTTACATTATTTAATTTCCATTAATTGTATTTGATATTCTTGGAGTCGAATAAATTATGCTACTCATACTTCATTTCTTACGCATTTTTCGCTTTTTGAAAATTCTCGTACTCCATTTTTCTCTCAGCGGAAACAAAAAGATTATAATAAAGTACTCAAACACTACAAAAAGTAAAATAATAATACTAACAACTATAACAGTAATAATAATGTGGCAGAAAAATGTGAGACAAAAATCTGCATTTAGCACAAAAATTGTATTCACCGCATGCTCAGTTTCGCAGGTTACAAGTCATTGCAAATTCTCTACAATATATTAGTTCAGGAATAGCAACAAAGTTTACAATGGCCGTATTTTTGTGTATATTTGTAATAATTTTCACAATGGAGTTTTAAGACTATTTCGAATTTATGCATTTGTCAAAAACACATTACAAGATAGCAACATGGTTTGCGACAAACTTGAAATCCGTTGGAAAAATCGATTGCAATTATTGTCACCTGTTACCTGCCATAACATTCACAATGACTAGTTCCACCAATGTTAGGACACTTGAATAATTTTAACTTACCATTTGCGACGGATTGACATCACAAAAACTCGTGGCAAATTGACCCATCAAATATTAGATTTTTTTAGATCTTAATAAGTAATGAAAAATATTTGTCCGGACCTGACTCGACTGAACTTGAACCAATCATATGGCAAGTGCAATACACTTGTCATATGATTAGTGTACAGTTGGGAAAAGTGACTAATCACAAAGTAAGTGTAATACACTTCCTTTTGGCCAAACTAGGTTCGGGCAAGAATTTTCCGTCAATGACTTAATGCTATGTTTGGTTCTTGCAATTTTTTGTCGCCTCAAATAGCACATTCTTTGATTGTTTTTTCTCTTCCTAGCCATATTTCTTACTTGCAATATTTTTGGAGTTTGGCATAAGTATGAATACCTCTCATTGTTTGAAAATTTATAAATGTCTTCTTTATATTTGTTGAAATTATATAATCCTTGTATGGGGGGGCTTGGAATTGTCAACTTTACCCTTACTATACTTTTTTCTTTTTTTAAAAAAATATTGAATAATTATTAAAAAATCGGACGATGTGGATAAAAAAATATAAAAAGGTTGCTCATTAGTCAATGCAAAAAATTTCAAAAAAATTAAAAAATAAGTAAAATTAATTTTTAGTCCGTAAAGGTTCACCACAAAAACATGGATGGAAAACCAACAGACTAACAGATTGGCTAATTGTTACATGACCGTTAAAATCAATAAGATGTTTGTAATTTTCCAAACAATGTAAGGATATTCTTAACTATGTCAAGCTTAGGTGATGGTGTTATATGCCCTTTAACTTAAGTAAAAATAGGATGAACATCCGTCTCCCAACCTAGCACCGGCGCCAACACGAAAATCATAGCGGGCTCCTCTAATGTTTGTTATAATTGCAAATATCTTCTTGTTCTTTGAAAATTTATAATACCCTCTTCTCCTAAGGGTATTTCAAAGAGCAAGATAGTCGCATGTAAACAATCAAACCCATATTGTATTGAAATGAAATGATTTATTAATTTCTTATACGTAACATGTAAGTTGAGTATTTTCTACTTACGGAAAATTCTTATGCGGATCGGGTTTGGCTGAAAAATCAATCACACTTGCTATATTTAGTCAATTTTCGTCTGTACATGGCAAATATCAATTCTATTCAGGTTCAATCAAACTCGATTTGAACTAGAATTTCCCTTCTACTCAAGTCTCCATGTCCTACGATATTACTAAATCTAGGCTAGAAAAAAGTAAACCTAACTATAAAAAAGGAAAATAGTCTGAGAACTATTGCAAAATCCAAAGTGAAAGAGTGCTGCTGTTTGCAGGCATAAGCTAGGTGAAAGCTTTCAACGTCGGAAAATATAGCATCCAAATACTAACTTCTATGGTTTTGCTGCCGAGGCGCTACGCCCATGTAGTTTGTCACCAATCCCATTACACCAAACCTGGTTTATAGAAAGAAAAACAATACACAATTTCAACCATTGTAAGGGAAAAGAATGACATACATCAATTATCAGAGAATGATACGAAAAAGTTCTTGGAGTTGAAGTAACGAGAATTTACAGGACAAAATCACCTCTTTGCCAGTCACCTAATCATTGTATTGACTGGTAAATAGAGGTTAGTAATTTGAATAGAAACTTTCTAATAGTTGACACTGGGATATTATGTGATTAGTTAGTATTCCAAATATTAGTTGGTATTCCAAATATCCTATTCAAGTAGACAAAGAGATGGTTGAATCAAAATAATTTGTTTTAAAGTTCTTTTTTTTTTCAGAGGGCAATATGAATGTGCTATCATGTTCCATTAACACACTAAAAGGGTTATACGATATATTCGGTGTGGAAGTAGGCCAACATTTCTATTGGCAAATAGGGGTTTCCAAGTCCATGGCCAAGTACTTATTACTTCTTGGTTGTAATTGCTATCTTATTAGGTTCAGCTACTATAGCTGTTCGGAACCCACAAACCATTCCGACTGGGGGTCCGAAATCAAATACGTTCTTGAATTCATCGATCACGATGTGACGGGGCAATTGGACGTTGAGGACAAACAAATACGACCACTATTGCAGCCAGGAATTTAGATTTGTGAGACGAAACTAGGAGTGGCAGATGAATCCAGTCGGCTCGCGAGCTTCACGAGCCGAGCTCAGTATAGTTTGTTCATAAGCTCGCGAGCTTTTTTTTTTTTTTTCTTTTTTTATATTTTTTTTTTTGAATAATTTTTATATGTTTAACTCTATATTCAATACTTTATCAACTTTATATTCAAAATTAATCATATATTATAATTATTAATCAATATCATACATTTCAATTTTAGATAATAATAAACTCTGGTACTTTTATTTATACATTTAATTTTTATACAAAACATGTTTAATCAACAATTTAGTAACTCTTAATATTTTTAAATAATTATTTAATATGACACATATAAATTTTATGTTATATTTTAATATTTATTTTTAATCTCTTATACTTTTAAAAATTGAGAAGTCCTAACAAATATCTTATAATTTTTTATATTTATTTGTGAGTTTCATATTTATAACAAGATACATACTATGCAATCTATTTTATTACTTATAAATTTAGGTAAAAATTTGGTAAGACTTGTTTGTTTTTGTAAATGGTTAATTGATTACTGATAAATTAACTTAAATTGTTACATGCAATTATTTTCAGAGTGGGTAAAAATACAATTAACCCCTCATCTTTTCATGCCTCAAAAATATTTTCCCCTTTGGTTGACATCACAAGGAGAATGGTTCAGCCAGTGTCAAGTATGAGAATAGCCATTTACTAAGCTCAGCCAATAATATGCCCTAACTAATATATCATAGTAAACAGTACATATTTTCACCATTTTACCTAGCAATAAGTACATATACTAGGAATGTTTTCAAGTACATAATCTCATAACTAAATCTTGAAATTTATAAAAGTGTGTTTTGGTTCACTACCATGCCAAAGCTGTGAAGGGTATCGATGCACTGAGAATTACAACAACCCTCCTAATACCACTGGTACGTAAGTTACTAGTTCTAGATCAATTCTTGTTATGCAACAATAATTGTCTTGATCTCTTGCGTGCATAAATACAAAAAATTTTAGTTCAAAAGTCTGGCGAGCTTGAATCTATCACATTTGTTATGTAAAAGTTACACCTGTCATATAAATGATATACAGGTCAATAAGAGTGAATTTCACTTGTCTGTAACTGGTTCGTTGCGGCTAAACCTGATTTGAATAAAACTTTCTCACATACATACGCATATGCATGTGAAAAATTCATCAATTAGAATTATTTATATATGAATCTTATGGTGTGTTTGGATTGATAGATTTGGATTTGAAGGAAGCATTTGGAGAAAGAATTTCAAATAACTCTATTTGAAATGAATTTGAAATCCATCCATATTTATTAAAATTTTGTTTAAAATTAAAATAGAAAGATTTAAAATCCTTTGGATTTGGAATTATCCAAACATATCCAAAGGATTTGTTATGAATGATTTCAAATTCATGAGTTCAAATCCTTCAATCCAAATGCTACCTTAGTGATTCTTGATTACATGGAGAATAATTTTTTGACGTTGTCGAGAAAAATTACAGTATGTATCTTTTGCATAATGTGATTTTTATACGTAGAAGAGCAATGCGTTTTATTTGTCTCTTCCAATGTAAAATGTGATTTTTTTTTAGAATATATTTAATTACTTTATATACTAGTAAAATAACGTGAAACATAAATTTTAATTTTTCAATATTGATTTTTTTCTTTCTCTATCTTTGAATAATGGGTAAAAATAAAAGATTTCAATGAGAACATTTTGATGAAAATCTTGATACCAAACTTGATTATTAAAAATGAGCTCCAACCAGTATTTATACATTTGGCTTTTCAAATGGACGACAAAGATTTATCATGATGGTGTAGTGAGGAACTCTCAAAAACTTTTTCAAAAGTTTTTTTTGAGTACTTTAGAAGTTTCTAAATTTATAAACAAAATTTTTTTAAAACTTCTATCAAATATACCTTTGACAAATTTTCATATCTATGTAGTGTTTTATTTTTTAAAATTCTTAATTTTCATGACGCATTTAGTGTTTTTGAAATTAACCTACATACCTTCGTAAATCCTTTTAAAAATATTTTTTGAAATTGTTCATAAATATGTATATCTTTTGGATAGGTATTATAATGTGCCTATTATTTTCTCTAGAGAAGGTAAAAATGCAACTAATCCCTCAGTTTTCACTGCTCATAAGTTTCTCCCTACTCAAGGAGAATGGCTCAGCCTAGTGTAAGTATGAAAATAGCCATTTACTAAGCTCAGGCAATAATATTGCGCAATCAATCATAGTAAATAGTACAAGTTTACATCGTTTTATCTAGCAATAAATGACAAGTACATATATGTGACGCATGTTTTTATGTAAATCTAAACATAAAAAGTTTCATAAACGAAAGAAAAAAATGTGCCGTTTGTTACAATTATTTGTTTAAAAACACACACACACACACAAACAAACTAAAAAAGAACTGAAATCTTCAAAGAACATCAGCTTCGAAATTATACGTATATCTTTATGTAGAATTAATATTGGTAGTAAGAATTAGAATTTGGAACTTACATCATGGCCATGGAGGTCTGCTTCAGATCATTCTCACGCTCCTCATATTCGCCAGCGATTGGGCAGAAAATATAATTGCCAGCCACGAACAAACCTTGTGCTGCAAAAATTCCATCACCCACGATCCAATCAGGTATTCCACAAAATCAACCCTAATAATCTCATGAAATCCCCAACTTCATTTTCATTCATTTCAAACTGCATTATGGAAGAACATAGCTAGATCGGAGATGTAAAGACAAGGAGAGAAAGTGATCGTACCCTGAATATGGCGCCAAAGACTCCGAAAATGACGGCAACGAAGCCGGAGTAATCGACGGGGAGGTCTTGTGGGGGGATCATGGACGGCCTGAACGGCCGAGCCGCCGTTGCCTGGGATCATTAGATTGAGACGCCATCGATCTCTCAACTCATCTGTCTCTACATGCACTACTGCTTGTGCTCCTTATACGTGTTGATAAAGATATGCGTGCGTGTGAATATGTTATATTATACGTCCATCAAACTGATTTAATCACGTGACAAATTTACTATAGTAATATAAAGTAATGGAGTACTGAGTAGGTGTATGACTAATTCAATTCAACTGCACCTAATTTGGTTATATATACATATATATATATATATATATATATATATTATATATATGTATTAAATATTATTGCACGCAATTTTCATAAGTATATAAAAAGAATGATATGAAATGATAAAAAAAAAAAAATTGAGAAAAGAA